>BMAU01015901.1:35000-175596 GCA_019973935.1 Trichonephila clavipes
GATTTTGACTTAGAATTATACTATTATATGAACATTCAGCACTTTTGGGTTACAGAAACCATAGGTTGACGACTACTTTTACTAGTTTTCAATATCATGAACAATGATATTATCAATCTAGCGTTGTTTCTTGGCTATAATATGCCTGCCGTTGACACTGTGAAATGGAGGATCGTAAACTAACAGTAAGCAAAGCATAACGATTCTGTAAGAAAGGGCGAGGGGATCTTAGGTCCGAAAAATCAACCCATCACATCAAGACCAACATTACAAAGATTCAACCCAATGGCACTATTTGCATACTTTTATCATAATGACGTTTCTGGACAAACAACTGTCGCTGTAAACATTCTTTCGAGTTCATCATGCCTTGTTTGTTCACAGCTTATTTTTTGAGTTGCATCATTGTAGCCTAATGGAAAACAAACTGCCTAAGCACGTAATAGGAAAAAATGGCATTCAAATATACGATTGTTGAAAATGGCATTGAATATCTGTATTATTAGAAACTAGCATAAGCCAGGATTTGCGTCTTTCCTACGTGTTATCATGCTGGCTTTATATTTCCTGTAACCGATATGTGAAAATATTCTTATTAAAAAGTTTTGACTAAATATTGTACCATTGCGCAAGCATTATTTCCTTTTTCGCGATTAAAGTATACAAGACATAGGATTAAGTAAAGAACATCGCATCAGCGTTTCTCAAACTGTGGAGCGCCCCCCTAGGGGGCGTGATAGCTCTAGGAAGGGGGTGCGAGTATATTGAAAAGTCAAAAACAAAATATTATTTTAAAAAATATATTAATTTACTGAAGTAAACAAACAAAATACATTATGAGATAATAAAAAATAAAATACACAATTACAATGAAATATTACACTTATAAATGCATCAGTGCTATATAAAGTATTTTATAATTATTTTAACTATTCTAATTTCAGAACAAGTTTATTAATTACTAGTGATCCCTTGTGCCTCTCAAATATAAAATTATATACAAAAATAAATTTTATCTTTACAATTTGTACGGTTTATAATGAATCCCTTAACGTCCGATTAAAAGTTTCGTGATTCGCTTCCAGACGCCAACCATTTTCCACGTAGGCGCATGGTTGTGATTTATGGGAGTGAAGGAAGAAAAAGAATCAAATATAATCTGAAATAAGTAAATCAATCGCAAACATTGTCAAGGGCCTTTTATTGCATTCCAAAGACTTCGGGATAATTTTATCGATAGCAGTTCAGAGAAATTGTCGTACTTTGGATATACGTATATATACGTCAGGGGAATTAATGCTTCGACTGAGCGAGACATTTATATACGCCGTTGGCATTCCGCCGTCGTTCATATACGCCGTTGGAGGTTGAGGTCGTATCGTAGTTTTAGCGTCAAAGTATATCATAATGAATTCAAAACATTGTTATTGTATGAGGGGGCGCGATGAAAATTATGATTGAATATTAGGTCGCGAATATTGAAACTATGAGAAGCATTGCATTACATTCATTTAATCTTGGGTGAAATGGTTCCATAAAATTCTTTGTCTCAAATTTTCGGGAGAGTTATATCAAATCGAGGCTATTGGCGATGGACTTTGTAATCGTGAACTTTTGTAAAATGATAAGGACGGCCTCTGAGCTGGAAACCACTTTCTACGAAGACTTTGAGCATCGACAGATTTACCGTGATTCAGTGACCCTCACCACGGTAGGTATTCAGAGACACTAGGACTAAAATTCGAAACACAAGGGCCATGAGCTTTTGACCATAGCCACTAGGTAACCACGGCCGGCCTAAGATTTGAAGAACAGAATAAAGATTATAAAGAACAATATGTGCTACAATAAATGGATGAATTCAACTGGAATTTAATCAGTCTAATGTATATTAGAGTAATTGGAAAGGAATTCAAAATTGGGGGTACGTCGGTCAAGTGATGAAAAGTGAGTGTTAATTATATACTTTTGAGTAAAATACCATTTCAGACACAATTTAATTGATTATTCAACCCGTTCAGGACCATGATCACATATATGTGATCCCGCGTTTCTCTCTCCGAGGCCCATGGTATCATATATGTGATTCAGCTTTCCCTGCTCGTAGGCCCATGATCACTCTGGTGTGATCAGAGTTAGGAACGTTTTTATATATTAATTTTTACAAGCACTAGATGGCGGTTAAACACCGGTTTTTTTTAATAATGTTTCATAAAACTTTGAACTTCAAGATGTGTTTTCGGCTCCATGTTTTTTTTAATTAGATCCGAAATATATATGTATATAAACAAATGCACATGTTTATTTTTCGACAGAATCAGACATTCAGAGGTTCGGGATCTATTTCTCTATGGATTTCTGTTTATATTTTGAATAAGTTGGGTTTTTTGTAATATTTTCTATATTCCTGCTTAAATTTATGGGATTTTTGTTAATTTTTTTCAAAGTGTATATAATTTTTTTTTATTAAAATGAAAAAATTTTCTTTTAAGTTAACAATTGTTTTTTTTAATATAGGGAAAATTATTGTACTCCAAGTTCAAATGTTATCAATTATAGTAAATTGTAATTTTTTTAGCGTATTTGATTGAATTTAAAACTTTATATACATTTTTAAAGGGAATTAGGTTAAGAAGGGAAATTCGCCCGGTCCCATACGTGTGTATCCTCTCCGAACGTACGGGCCTGAGGAAACGTTTTTTTCTGTTAGCGCTGGTCCTGAAGGGGTTAACATCTCCCATAATTCAGAAAGATGATTTGAGATAAATTGAAAACTCAGACTCCACTGCTCAATTTAAATGCCTCCCGTCATAAGGCTGAACTACTGCAATATCATAAGATCCTAAATAAAATTATGCATGTATGATCTCAAAGGATATTAAAATTCGAACAGTGACCGCAGGGCAATACAGAACTCGTTTTCATACCTAAAGGTTACTGTCCTCATCATTTAATTTTAAATCATTTCATTCAAATTAGCATGGTCCTTGAAGCTATATGAGTGAAATTGGTGATAATGTGCGTAGATTATTCATCGAGGACGATTCACAGAGGGAATAATTCAGTGTAGAACAAACTCAACGTGGTGTAATTCATTGAATCATAACACAGTGCGAAGAGGTCTGTTAAATGTAGTAAATGAAACCGTTTTAGTTTAGCAAACAGATAAATGCATGAATAATAAAGTAAAAGCATTACATGGACACAATTTTTTAAAATTGAGGAGATATTTAGTACAGTTAAACCTGTTTTTGTGCGGTAGATAGGGACCGCATAAAAGAAATCACACAAAAAATTATTCGAAAATTTCATAAATACTTACATATAGCAAACAATTTTGTCGACACACTACAAAAAACTTTTTTATACGGTGGAAAGGGACCGCAAAAAAAAGTCACACTTAAAAAATATGTCAATTACTGAAGAAATTTATGATAAAGTACTTCTAAACAAGATAAATAATTAAATTCCACAGAAACATTTTAAAAACATTAAATTTCTCATTGTATTGTAATAAGTCTATATCCACGAGCCTTCACTAACCCTATTGTGGTAAATTGCTTTCTTTTAAATGTTGTTCTGTTGAAAACTTTCTCCCGAAGAAGACATAATTTATGTAAATGCAGGGTTATATTTAAGCATTATCTTTTAGGTACGCGAAGTTAGTGGAAAGTAGCTGAGAGTTATTTGACGGTTAATTGCTGATTAATCCAAGATTATTAATTGACGATTTAGTCAAAAAAGTTAGAATTGAGTAATAACGACCGGAGGTCTAACACACAGTACTGAGAACGGAATTACGGAAATTTAGACCGTAGATAACCAAAGCTTTCCAAGAGCAAACGCATTGAATTATAATTAAATATTAAGTATCCTTTCTGCCGTGTAATTGATCCTATACTTAGAAGTGTGCAATTCCTACCCTGGGTCGTTAAATTAAGTGAAAGAACAATAAATTAGAATTGTATTGACTATGCTGATATCTTTATTCTAACCCTCAAACACCGATAAACGCTACAGCTCGTTTATCACAGTATACATCAGTGCTTCTCAAACTTTCAATACTGGAGCCCCCCTTTTCGATCTCAATTTTAATCGCGCCCCCCTTATACATTAATAATGTACTGAATGCAATAATAATGAACTTTGATGCTAAAGCTACAATAGGCGATCTTCATTATAAACCATACAAATTAGTAACATAAGTATTAAATTTTGTATACTACTTTTAAGTAATAAATAAATAATATAATAGGATAATTATTATGTGTGTTTTTTTTTCCTTTCTCTAATTTTTAAATTGTACATATTGCAAAATGCGGTGGCTGCTTAGAAGACAAAATATAGATATCTGCTAAATATAGAAAAAGAACTCAGAGGGTCAATTTCTAATCATAAGCATTCCTTAAAAAAACTTTGCTTTCCAAGACAAGCCCATGTGTGGAAGTCATTAATATTTATTAATAATGAATTAGTTATAAACTACTATGGAGCACTTACATTAAAAGTATACCGGCTGAAGTACCCGCTTGCACGAGTTCATTTATAAGAAAATAAAACGTTATTGAAATAATCGCTGAATTTTGTAAGGAGCGTAAAGCCAAGTGCGCGACAATGTTTACAAAAATGTAAAATGATTTTTTTTAAATGATTGCTCAAAGTATAATTAGTTTAAAGCGAACTATAATTTTAAGCCTTACAGAATTATCATTTAGAATTGATGTTGAATAATGAACAATAATATAAAATTCAGATGAAGAATAATTGTATTATTTTTAATATTTAAAGCGAAAAGACTTCAACATGTTTTAACCCTGGAGCAGGCGCGCACTCGATACTAATGGTCCAGCGGGGTTATTGAGTCACCCCAATCCTTTTTTTATAATTATTTTTATAGTACACAATAAAAATCGTAATTCCAGTGAATAATTTAACTATGAGAAAATATACTTACCTACTTTCAAGGACTTTTCAATTATTTTTGGTAACAAATAAACAGTTTTGCCAAAATTAACGATTTCGTAATCTATGTGTCCCGCGTGACCACTTCCGGGTAAAAAGTGTATTCATTATGATAATATATATGTTACTAATAAAAATTTTGTAAAACGTTTTTCGTGTGCTTTCGTGGTTTTCCAAATATCATAAAACTCTTTTCATGGAAATAAGCGAAACAGAGAAATACATTACTTACAACTTCCCTAAATGAGAAACAAACACACATAAGAGAGGGGTCATAAGTAACTGTACCAATAACTTAGAAGGTCAAACAGATTTCAGCTATAATGTGCAGTATTTCAAAAATAATGACAGTGATGAATTTTTTATGTTCCTGAATTTTTTCGGTACGGGATCTGTTTTTTCTCTGAATGAGTAGTATGTTATGATTAAAAAGGAAGCGTAATAAAAAAATCTCTCATCATTGGATTACAGAAAATCAAATAAAAGTTTTTTTGTTTGGTTATAGGATCATAGATAGCTAATTAGGTATTGAAGAAGTTTTTATTTTTGATGACTTAATATCGCGCGTGCGCCTATAAATTATATCAGAGTAAAAGTGCATTTTTTATTATGTCTGAAAGCATTTTGTTTTACTTCATTCCAGTAAATTAAATATTTTTAAATCTTTTATTTTCGATATGCTCGCGCCCCCTCGTAAGGTTATCGCGCTCCACAGTTTGAGAAACACTGGTATACATGGAGAAACTTTCAAAATGCTCATGCATATAATTCACTACTACTCATCATAATCCAAAGCGCGCAACTTCCTGTGATGAATTAGTTCCAAATCGCTTTCGTCATTTGAAGATACAATTTTAATTGATTTATTGTTTGGAAACATAATGTAAGTGATAAGTTTTGTGACGAAGGTCGGTTGGTAGGTTGCTTGTGAACGTCACGATACCCAGATATGTATAATCAAGCTCTTTTTAAAATTTAAAACTCCTTTTGGAATTGATATCTATTTTATGAAAATGCTTTTCCGAATTGTTGGAAAGCTGAATCCCAACATGTATTGTATCCGCTCTCAAAAAATACGGTTATTCATCTCTCCGTCTTCATAATCTATCAAATTATTCATAATGTCACTGTCATTGAAAGTTTCGTCTTGAACCAAGTGCGAGTTACCATTGCGTTGCGAGAAATCAATGGAACGTGCGTTGTCGAGAGAATGTTTATAACCAATTAACAGAGTATCTTGAAGTGTATATATGTACACTGATAGAAAATCATACAATGGCGCCAAAACTGCTGAAATTCACACACCGCATAGAAAATAATACCACACAAAAAATGGTACAAAAATAAAATCGCAAAAAAACAAAATCGCATAAAAAATGACTGCACAAAAACAGGATCTACTGTACTGCATATGCCATTGGAGCACAACATAGCTTTCTACTCTAGAAAGTAAAATGTATTAGTGATTCCGACAAGGAATTCCACACCAATGAGCTGAAACATTTAATACCATTTTCCTTTTATTCTTGTCTTAATTTTGTTGTTTGTTGTGGCTGATTAATGTCTAATTTTAACACATTTTTTTAAATTTTTTTTAATTTGAATAGATTGCAATGAAAGAGAAACGTGTACTTTTATTATGTCAGAATATATTTTATTTTGCTTCCTTCCAGTAAATTAATATATATTCTATTTTTAAATAATCTTTTATTCTCGACTTTTTGAAATGCTCACGCCCCTTAATTTGAGAAACGCTTGCGAAGTCTGAAACAGTAGAATTGTTCAATGCTTTCTTTTTTCTGATTTGGAAAGTTGTGATTATTTAAATATAAAAGAAAGGATTTTTTTATATGAAACATATAATTTGCTAAGTAACTGAGCATTGCATATATTTGTATAACACACATTCTTCTATATTTTAATTCATTAAATTTTCTAATCCATTAAACTATACATAAAAATTCAAGCAAAAACTAAGTAATTCTACTTTTCTTAAACAACCTCGTACTCTTAAAACCCCTCTATTGTTTAAAATTATTATCTAGTTTTCAATTCCTACTATTAACTCACACTATCTATATATTTATTTATTTGTATGTTTGTTTATTCATTTATTTATCTCTTGGTGGAATTTTCAATCTTTAATAAAATACATTTTACAGCGCTCAATTGAGCTGGAATTTAATATAAAGAGTGTTTTTTTCCCATGTATAGAAGTTTAAGTTGGCATTACTTTCCAAGATGGCGACCGATTTAACAGCTGTCAAGTGATTTTTTCTCAGTTTGGTTTGGCAATTCATCAAAACGATCATCAAGCAAGGCGTAGATTCATCGAATGGGCCGAAAACGAGATTGCCGTTGTTCCCGATTTTCATAAGCGAATTTGTTTATCGATGAAGCGCACTTCTGGTTGAATGGCTACGTCAACAAACAAAACTGCCGCATTTGGAGTGAAGCTAATCCACAAGTGTATGTCGAAACACCGTTACATCCAGAAAAACTGACTGTTTGGTGCGCTTTATTCGCTGGTGGAATCCTTCTTCAAAAACGATGAAGGCCACAACGTTACAGTCAATGGTGATCGGTATAGAGCCATGATTACTAACTTTTTCATTCCTGAATTGAACAATCATGATGTCCAGGAGCTGTGGTTCCAACAAGACGGCGCAACATGTCACACAGCTCGTGCCACAATCGATTTATTGAAAGACACGTTGGATGACCACCTAATTTCCCGTTTTGGACCTGTGAATTGGCCTCCAAGATGTTGTGATTTAACACAGCTAGACTATTTTCTGTGGGGCTATGTAAAGTCATTGGTCTATGCGGATAAGCCACAAACGCTTAACCATTTGGAAGACAACATTCGCCGTGTTATCGCTGATATACGGCCACAAATGTTGGAAAAAGTCACCGAAAATTGGACGTCTAGATTGGACTACATCCGAGCCAGCCGTGGCAGTCCTATGCCAGAAATCATATTTAAAATGTAATGCCACAAGATTAACTTTCGAATAAACAAAATTCATGTCAATCGAATAATACATCGTTGTTTTATTGCAATTTAAAGTTCTATACCTCTCAAAAAACACCCTTTACATGACTCTATTTTGAAAGACAATACAATAATTTAATTATAATTAATAAAAATTAATTGATTAAAATTAATTACTTAGAGAATTACAAATACAGCTACGTTGGCAACTTAGCGAAACTTTTGGTGACTTGTGTCGAAACTTTAAAATATATTCTCACGTTTTAAAGCATTCAGTTGAACTGAAATTTTACATACACGATTTTTTGGATTACAATATGTTATTTTAATGATAATTAATGAAAATGCATTACCACTTAATGTCGTGATTCTGTCCTGTGTATATACATATTTATATTATTTGTAACTATTAAATAAACAGTAGGTAAAATAAAAAATTTTCTTTATTGATCTAAGTAGAAATTGACTTAATTTTTTTTATATTACTGGTTTACAATTAGACTTATGTGATTTATGTATTCATTTGAGAAAAAATAGGCTGTATAATTTAATATTTTCCACTATGTGATGTAAAGTATTTTTTCCTCGAAGTCTGGAGAATACAAAACGAAACCTTTATTTGTAGCAACATGTTAATTTTTTTAAAAAATAAATGTAAATATATAATTTAACTTTTCCTCAAACTAGTCTGTTTACTTTTAAGAAAAAGCAAAGTACAGGTCCAGACGATATTTGATACCCTTCTCCTTTCCTCCACCCCGTCTAGAGTTGAGGAGTGATGAAAAAAACCGAAGCTCGGTGAAACCCTTTACCCGCACTGAAGGTGGAAATAAAATCTTATATCAGCGTTTCTTAAGCAGAGGGGGGCTCACCCCCCTTAGAGGGCGTGACAACTCTCGGGGAGGGGGCACGAGCATATTGAAATGTCGAAAACAAAAAATTACTTAAAAAATTATTATATTTACTGCAAGTAAACTAACAAAATAAATTTCGACATAACAAAAAAAAAAAAAAAACCACATCTACACTAATATATTACACTTATTCATGTATCAGTGGTACACAATGTATTTTATAGTTAATTTAACAAACTAAGTTAAGAAAAAGTTTAATAATTACCATTGACCCCATGGGAATGCAATATGTAATATTATACACAAAAATTAACGCTTACCATGATAATTTGCACGGTATATAATAAATTCTTTAACTGCCGATTAAAAGTCACGTGATTTGCTTCCCTATGCCACCCGTTTTCCACGTATGTGCGTGTATGGGAGGCATTGGGGCAGGGGGTGAAGAATAAAAAAGTGCAAACAATCTGTAGTAAGTAAATCCTTCGCAAACATTGTCAAGTTCCTTTTAATGCATTCAAAAGCCTTCGGAATAATTTTATGGATAGCAGTGCACAGAAAAGATCGTACTTTGGAAAGACGTATATATACGTCCGGGGAAATTAAATCTTTGGCTGAGAGAGACGTTTATATACGTCGGTGGCTCTTAAGAAGTTAAAGTCGTATCGTAGTTTTAGCAGCAACAAGTGTAGCGTTATTGAATTCAATACATTGTTATTAAATGAGGGGGCGTGATGAAAATTAAGATTACAAATTGGGTCGCGAATATTGAAACTTTGAGAAGCACTGTGTTATATGTTATAAATCTGGCATTTCTAAAACCTGTTTCTATAAATATCACTTTCCCTTCCCTACAATTTCTATTCCCGTTAAAAAAAATTTTTTTTTCTTCTTAAATCAGTGAGAAAAGATAACTTTTGTATTCGTATGGACTGTAGAAGGACAAAAATTGTGATTTGCAATGAGACTGTTTACCAAATATGTTTTCCTTAATTCTTTACATATATGCATACTTGTATCAAATATGCAAGACAGAAAAATAGGGTAAAATGTCAATCTCTCTCTCTCTCTCGATTTTATATTTTTAAAAATACTCTTAAATTTCCCTTTAATCCATTATTTTGAAATGTTTAGCTTGAAACTCTAGAATATCCAGCATTTTGGATTCATGGGTATAAGGTCAACTTTATTCTGATAATGCCATGAAATCTGATCAACAACATTTACTTGATTGTAACAAAATTCTATCTAACGAACAAATTGTACAATTATTTGTATTCTGGCTGAATTATCCTTTGACTTTAAGAAAGTATTTTAAAATACTTCCCAAAAGATTTGAAATTTATACAAGGTTTACTAAAATTAAAAATAAAAATGTTTTGAAAATGGAAGAAATGAAATGAAATAAATAGAATCCGTCTTATTTTGATTTTTTTTGTAGTAGACTAGTATTTTCAATAAATCCAACAACCCGTATTCGAGAAGGTTGTTGTTATAACGGTAACAGAATGGTCAAGGTCAAGAAGCCTTGACTGATGTGTTATTGATCCATCCCTGTTCAAAGTCTTCCCGCTTGAGTGGTGGGGAAGTTTGAAGACAGGAGAGACAATAAATGTGTCATCCTCGTCATTTAATCGAGGTTCAAAATTACGAGATACGCAGCAGTACTTTAACAAGTCTGATTCGTGATTTACAGTTTGTTTCAAACATGAATAGCATGAGTCAGACTTATGGAAGGATTTTGTAAGTGTTTTTTACAACATTATGTAGTGTTATTGCAATCCTTAACATAAAAACCTACTTGAAGACGCTCAATAGACTAATGGCCATTAAAACACTGTTTATTAGTGAAATATGATCTTGGCCATATTATTGCGACGATCTCCACCAAATACCCATTTCCTATTAGGGAACTAGTGACAGCTCAATGGTCATGGAGTTCTGCGTGGGAAAGTATCCGAGACCGGATACACTGATATTCATGTTCTAAGGCAAGTCTAAGTTTGACCTCCATTCATCCAATTTACAGAGAGGTGACCGGCACAGTTCTCACCCCAATTTCCGGCTTCAAAGTACCCCGCATGAGAGGTGACAAGGACCAATAGCCGAATAGTAATCTTAGTTAAGTCCAAACAGAAATGAGTCTGCCTCACATGTCCATTTTGGGGCCTAACGCATTCCGCCTTTAAATAGACACCTAAAGTGGAAACTCTGAGATTCTCGGTATTCTACGAAACTTCAAAGTCGCTAGAGAGACACTTCTACAGGCTTCCACACTCTATGACGCCCCAGCACACCCCACCAAACTAAATCTAATTTACTTCAAGATTCGCTTGGACTCTCACACCTACTTCAAGGCCTCACATCTACGAGCATTTCAATATCGTCTTAACTCAACCTTTTACAGGAGTGATACGTGCTTAACAGCGACGTCAGCAGCGCTGCATCTTGGCAGTGGCGTAGCATTATGAAATTTAATATGTCAAATTTTAATTGAAATTATATCTTAGCTTGTCTAAATTTAGCTTCTGGGGACTTCCTTATATGTATGTTCCTGAAGTCGTGATAAAGAAAGAAGACTTTTTAATCGTTAAAGGTTTTTATTGATAAACTTTTTCAATTCCTACTATTAGCTCATACTCTCTCTATATTTATTTATTTATCTTGGTGGAATTTTCAATCGTTAACAAAATACACTTTAAAGCGCTCAATTGAGCTTAAATTTTATATACACGATTATTTTGGATGGCAAAACAGTAATTTAATTATAATTAATAAAATTTATTGATTAGAACTAATTATTCAATGAATTACAAATACAACCACGTTGGCATCATTTTTTGGCGGTTAGTGTCAAAACATGAAAAGGTTTTTTTCTCACAATTTAAAGCGCTCCTTTCAGCTGCAATTTTCTATACATTATTGTTTCGGGTAAAAAAAGGATAATTTAATTATAATTAATTGAAATGAATTGACTGAAACTAATTATTTAAAGAATTACAGATACAGTCACGTTGGTTACATTTTTAGCGATTTGGGTCAAAACTTTAAAAGATTTTTTTTTTCTCTCGTTTTAGAGCATTATGTTGAACTGAAATTTTAGATACACGATTGCTTTGAATAGCAATACAATACTTTAATGATAATTGATAAAAAATAATTAACACTTAATATTTTATTCTGACACATGTATATAAATATTTATATTAATTGTAACTATTTAATAAAAAAGTAGCTAAAATAAAAATTTTCTTTTTTGATCTAAGTAGGAATTGACTTTAAAATTCTTTTTTATATTACTTGTCTTTATTCAATACATGGAATTCCGTATTGGTAAAAGTCAAATTCTGGAAATTTGAAAACTATTAATGCGAAGCCCAGAAGTCTGGCATAAAAATATTTTAAAACATGAAAAAAGTTGAATAAATAAGTAATCTTTATATTCCACATCCAAATCCTCAATAATTCATTCCTGGTGGGCAATATCAAGTGTACCTTCTTGAAGATGTGTTACCTCAATTTAATAAATTTATAATTTAAACAATATTTTTATGTTAAACAATAAATGATGCTACACTTCCTAATAAATTAATTTCAAATTCTACACTCGTTGATAAACTGTAATGTGGTACATTATAATTTCAAAGTAAAACATTCAAAACTTTCAAAAATGAAGTACAATTCTCAAAATACTCATGCTCATTTGGATTAACATTTGACATGTCATGAACAGTATGGTGTGTAATAATTTAATGGTGTCGTGGACCATATAGTGCTTAAACAATTGATTTGGTCAGATGAACCATATAAACGTCTATTATATATAAATATATATAATAACTTTGACCGGTGTTGTTGTCTGTTTACCAGGGGTTTCACAGAAAACATCTTCAGAATTAAGTTTCATCTTATTTATTCACACACACATAACGTAGGTAGACAATTCACAGTTGTATTTCACAGATACTTGATAAAAACACGAAAATAGACACAATAACAAAAGCGACAAGCAGCAGCGATATTCAACGTGACAAAAACAAAGACAAAGAGAGCGATCACAAAAGATTTTCGCTTTATATACCGACAGCGGCAATCACGTGACTGATTTGTAATAAGAGCACTGATTGGTTAAAATGGGAGGGACGGGGATTTCGGATACTAGTCGATTACGATTAAGGTGTTAGTTTTGAATCAAAAAATTAAAGCTTGCTTAATTTTTTTAAAAGTGTTTATTAAAAGGATGCTAGAGGGAATTATTACATTTATATGAATTACTAGCCGTTACCCACCCGCTTCACTGGGTATTTCACGATGTTCTACATATGTTACTGTTTACATATATATTAATTATTGATATCTAGCATTAAGAATTCGATTGTATTGAAAAATATATTTATAGCTGTTACACTCTCGCCCCTTGATATAAAAAGAACTTAAATTATAATATCTAATTTCTATTTATATCTAAAATAGAAGGAGAAAGATTTTTTTCGCTCACTTAACCTAATAATCAAGTGGATTTCCACCAAAACAACTTTCAGTGGATCTCTATTCCATGAAATAAACATGCGTGCTAAATTTCAAGTCTAAATCTAACAGAGCAAAAACGGAATTTGTATCATCAATACCTCGTTGAGAGCACTCTTAGCGGATTCCAATTCAACAAAAGAAGTATGCAAACCAAATTTTATTATTGTAGTCTTAGCAGTTCGAAAACGGGAATTTTGTCTATCAATACGCCCCAATAACTCTCCTCGCTTCCCCCTTTAGTTGATTTCCGTAAAATCCATTCTTAGTGGAACTCTATTCAACTAAAGAGAAGTGCTCAACAAATTTCAAGTAAATGAGTTAAATTCAAAAAAAAAGGAATTTTTCTATAACACGCCTTAATCCCTCGCAACCCCACTCCTTTGGGGGTCCGTTTTCGCAAAAATCTTTGCAAAAGGAACTTTATTCCATGAACGGAACTACTGCTTCTAATTTTCAAGCAGGTGGTTCTATTAGTTGAAAAGCGGAAATATTTATCTATTACGCCCCTTAATTCCCCTCTAATAGTTTAAAAATGGTGACCCTTTGGGATCAATTTTCTCCAAAACTATTTTGTAGCTAATAGTTTAAAAAGGGATCTCTACACCATGAAAGCTTCCATTTTGAATTCTATGAAAGGAATCCGCTTATATACCAAATTTTAAGACTTTACGTCTAATAGTTTAAAAATGGAAATAATTATGTATAACGCCCTTAAGCCCCCGCAACGCCACTTAGGAAACGATTTTCACAAAACCATCTTATAGCTGATCTCTACTCAATGAATGGAATCAGCTTACTAAATTTCGAAATTTTACGTCTAATATTTTAAAAAAGGAGTTAATTACCTATAACACCACTTAATTCTCTACAACACCACTGGGGAGTCGATTTTCACAAAACCCATTCTGTAGGGGATCTGTACTCTATGAAAGGAATCCGCTTACCAAATTTCAAGACTGTACGCCTAATAGTTTAAAAATGGAAATAATTATGTATAACGCCTCTTAAGCGCCCTCAATGCCCCTTGGAGGTCGATTTTCGTAAAAATCATTATGTAGGGAATCTCTACTTTATGAAAGAAATCTGTGTACCAAGTTTCACGACTATACATCTAATAGTTTAGTAAAGGAAATATTTATCTATAACGCCCCTTAAACCTCCGTAACGCCCCTTGGGGTGCGAACTTTGCAAAATCCGTTCTTAACTGACTTCTGCTCCATGAAGGGAACCTACCTACCAAATTTCAAGTCTGTAGGTTTAATAGTTCCGGAGATATCGTGATTAGTCAGTGAGTCAGTCAGTCAGTGAGTGAGAGTCGCTTTTCTCCTTTATATATATATAGATTAAATTAGCGTTAAGTCCACAAAATCTGTACCGCTTTAAGCTAAGCAAATAAATATATTGCAGGTATTTACAGTTTAACTCGTATTGTGCAACTATTATTTCGAACAAATCTCTAATCTGCGTAGCGGTCAAGGTAACGGATACGTTGTTGGCGTGTCATGAGTTCAAGCCTAATGCTGCTGAACACACACCGTAGTATAGAGGGGCCGTTGCATGTTATATCTTTGGAGGCTTAAGCGCCCTCTTATTGGTGTGGTGTGAAAGTTAGGAGAAGATGGCGTGTTCAGGTGTCGTCCTCGTCACTTGATAACGGTTCAAAATTTCGAGGTGGTTTATTGCCAATAGCCCATTTGCACCTTTATATTGCAACGTTAATATAACTCTCTCTCTCACTTACTGACGGTTCATACATCTTGGGGGCTTTAAATTCGTAGAGCTATTTAGCATGGAAAAAGCTTAATGAAGATTGGTAGTATCAGTTATACGAGACGACGATAATTTTCGAAATTACTCATCATAGCAGTTGGCTGATTCCTACGTCAATGAAATCCATGAACAGATTGTAAGTATCTATAAGTGCCTTAATTTGGGATTGGAAATTTCTTATAAACACAAATTAAAGGGGTGGGGGCTCAGCTTTTCGGATTAAAAAAAAGGATAACGAGAGCTGTACTATTTTTCTTTTATGTATAACAAAATGGTACTTTCTGAAATTTACATATTGTAAAGTATAAAAATTAAGGTACGCCAATATTTATTTAAAATAATTCTTAGAAACACACACACTTTACACATCTATGAAAATAAATCGGCTTAAAATATCAAATTAAATTTATATAAAATGTAATCACGCTGATAGTAAGCAAATTTAAATAACGCCAACACAATCATGATAAAGATTTTAACAAAAAAAATTTGGAATAAATGCATTTTCCAAAAGGTATATGTTCTTGTTACCACCCGAACGATCTATTGTAATCTTTGGAAAATCAATTTGGGCTTGAATGTCCACGATCCAACCCAGACGACTCCTTCCCCAGACCATTTTATTACGAAAGCTCTTTTGTGTCCTTCATTTTATGTTCCGCATTTTATGCGTCGGCGGACATTGGATTTAGTATTTTATGCCACCCGCTTATGGTCTCCCGATATAAAATTTTGGAATTTCGGGGTGTTCGATAGAATTTTCCCTCATAGATGTCCAACTTAAACATTATTTATGTACGTGTTTTCTTTTTCAAAAACTTCTCGTTTGCTCGTGCTTCTGTTTTTTTTTTTTTTTTTTTTTTCATAAATTTGTATGCCGCCTTTTTTTATGGGTCCTGTTTATTTAGTAGTAATAAAAGTAAAAATTTGTTATACAAGTAGAAACATTTTCGTTATCAGCTATGTGTATAACTCGGGGTTTAATATTTACTTCATTTCGAGAATAGTGATAAAACAACTTATTTTATTATTGAAAGATATTGAAACACACACGTGTAAAAAGTTCTACAGTTTTTATTTTTATATATTTAGTTGTTTTGACACTCTTTTCCCTGCAATTAAATGAAGTCTGAACTAAGTTTGCCAACTTTCGCTTTATATTACAATTTATAACTACTCCATTTTATTTTAGCTGTTTAAACTTTAAAGATGTATTGTTAAAGGCTCCATTTAATACTCATTTCAAAAATTATTTTACAAAAATTTAAAATTTACATATAAAGCTGTAAATTGATTAAAATATTTATAAAATGTTAAATTTCTAGCACAAAGTCAACTTTTACATAATCAACAATATGTATGTAGGTTGCTTTTACAGTTACCTGGAGTGATTTAGACACATTATAAAGCTACTTGAGGGCTATTAGTAACAGGATCTCATAATTTTGAACCATGGTCAAGTGGAGACACCTGAGTTAAGAATTCTCCCTCTCCGAGCTTCTACCCTACGCAATCGGGAGGACTCTGAATTTGAAGAAATTTAACGTGCATCAGGACCTCTACTCGACAAGTCTTTTGTGGTACAAGCGCTCAAACTCATGACTTACTGGCCATGTGTCCATGACCATGACCACTAGGCTACCACGGCCACACAAAAAAAGGCTGCTTTAGACTAGCTAATTGCAGACAAATATATCTATACAGGTATAATAATTTATATAGAGACTGTTTGTTGCATAATTTTTCAAGAAAATGGAGAAAATATAAAACAAAACTAACTCAACTTTTAACAATTCAGCGTATTTTTACCTTATAATTATATCATGCATTTTCTATATAAAATTAGCTCAATTTGGAATGCTGTTTTTCTTGATACTATGATTTCATGTAAGTCGGTGCAAATCAGCAATACACCTCTTAGAGAAAAATAATGAAAATTTGAATGACGCCAACTATACCGGAAAAATTATACTTTATTTGATTATAAAAATGAATTATATTCAGTATTTCATGCATAATAATTGAAAATATAAACTGCAATTTATTTCCTTATATACAATGACCAGAACATTAATAAAATAAAGTATTTAACATTAAAGGGAAAAAACACCCAAATTCAATTATTTTTAAAAGAAGTATTTCAATGCTAAGGGAAAATTATAATATATATTGAAAAGCATGACTCACTGCCTATCAGATTAGCCTATTGGATTACAAGTCCTCAAATCTCAAACAAATTCACTTTCAGCGAGATAAAATAGAATAAAAGACCAAAAGATATTTCCTTTTCACCCCTCATTCAACCACCCTCTCAAGTGAGGGGGAGAATGACGCCTTGTTGCTTCCCCACCTCTCAACGTCCGTCTTCATCAAGAGGATTACAGTCCAATGTTGCGGAGAGGTATCGGATACCTGTCAATGAAACCGTCATTCTTTTCCAATTTTCCCTTTGTTTACCTCTAGCCGCCAAACGGGTCATTCTCATCCCCCTCCTTCAACCAACCAACATGATCTTTCCTTCCTCTTCCCTATCCACCATCCCTTTTATTAAAAGATGGGGGAAGGATTAGGACTCGGGTTATTGGGAAAGATTCTTTCGTTATTGGATCGGGGAAAAGTTCCTAGTTTTTTTCCCCTTTTTCTTTGTTGTGTTTGTTTTGGGTGACCCGGACACACATCGGCTAGTTTGCTTATTAAGTCATTAATTTCACGTTACGCTGGCACATTGTCTTTGTTGGATACATCAAGTTCTACGGTGTTTTCTTGGTTCTTTATTTTTAATTAAAGAATGGGAAAATCTATTATGTATAATGAAGTACGTAGTTATTTTCTCTTAGAAGAGAAAATGTTGAAGAAAAACATTCTAGTTTATTACATACAATGATTTAGCATTGAATCACAAAAGAACTGCATTATTGTGCGCACTTATTCAACTATGTGTGCATGAATTGAACATTTCAAAAGATACAAATCAGATTCGACTTAAAATATTCGTCAAAAAAATGAAATAATTTTTCTCGTGATTGACAATGAATAATTTTAAAATCATTTAATTTTACATAATTTTTGAAAATTAATTTATACTAGATAATTTATGAAAAACATAAAAAAATATGTGTAATAATATATATATTGTGTAGTGAAATTACATATGATTCATCAATAACGAAGAAAAACAAGCCATTTGACATAGCTATTTTGATACATTTAATGATACTTCCTTTAGTAGGGAATATCAGAGAAAAATATACAATTTCTCTATTTTTTAAAGAAAATCGGTGATTATACTGGATATTTAAAAAGAGGGAAAACATTCTGTTTTCTCTCAAAACTTCCAATTTTCCTTTTCAAAACTTTTTACAATCCTCATATTTAATCTGCAACATTTTTGAGATTTTTTTAAAAAAAAATTTTTGTTATTTAGAAATAGATATACAAAATTACGATGAAGATAGTTTTGCATAAATTATACAACTTAGAAGTCCTACAGTGATAACTAAATGCGCATGAGATCACACACACACACACACACACACACACACATATATATATATATATATATATATATATATATATATATATATCTTCAATCTTTTCTCAATTACATAATATATTCTCACAAAATAAGATTAAGCAGCTACTACGTATATTGTATAATAGCCATTTGAGTGATAAATTAAAATTACAGTCGAAATGACTGCAAAATGTATGAACATAGAAGATCAAATACATTCCTATTACAAATTTATTAAATCTCTAACCTTGCTAATAATGAGAATAGTTTCATTTATTTTAATTCATATACATTTGTTATAGTGTAGAACCTATGAGTTTTCAAATGCTACCTGAGATGAAAGATTACAGAGGCTTGTAAAACATAAGAAGTTTTTTCCGGGTAATCCACAAGTCGAATAGTAAAATTTGTTTTTACTTATGCAAAAAAGCCATTCTTGGCGAAACTGCTCCCAGCATTTGTTAACGAAAAAAGGGTCTCTCCGGTCTAAGCAAAATCCAAAAACGTGGGGAAACGATGTGAAACTTATTGTGAATTTTAAAAGAAGGACTAAAATAATTATCGATAATTTAAAAAATATAATAGACTAGACAAAATCATGGCAACATTTGTGTTGTTCCTTCCTTTACAAACCCCCTGCTCGAGAAATGCAAATACAGAAATAGTTACTATACAAATGAAAGCGACATTATAAATATCGCTTTCAAGGAAACTGAGTTATATTACGCTTCAGCAAGATATCATTTTACAGTTATAGTAAAATAAGACAATCTTGATTTATGTATATACTCATCTTTTTTCGCATGTAACGAGTTTTATTTAATATTTTAAGGGGTGTAAAGCTAAAATCTAATTTTTTGACAATTTGAGATTTTTACATTTTCATATTGCATAGATTTCAACCTTTCTAAAAGTACCTTACTTTAACCTCTAGGGTAATTGGAAGCCCTTAAAACCTATTTTTAAATAATCGCTGAAAAAGGGCCACGCCCAATTGAATGGTGAAAAATGTAAACAAAGTACTTCGTTTTTGCTTAAAAGTTTAACGTCTGATATAAACCAAAACATGTATCTTTTATTTTAAATTGAGCCTTTTATTTTTTTTATTTCCTACCCGACCCTCACTGTATACATTAAAATGAATTTATCTCAACATGTAAATTTTGATGTTCGATGTACCTTTTCTGAGAAAGGCATGTAATTTTTTATGATAAATTTATAATAATGTCTAATACATACAGAAAGGAGAATTTTGTAAAAAAAAACTCAAAAAGTTATTTTTTAAGTGAAAAACGGGTGAAATTTCGCAATGTTTGTTAAAATATTTCATAAATTATGAAAAAACTCAAAATTAGCTGAAATCTCATTTTAATATAATGAGATAGGTGTACTTTAACCATATAAAAAATTTTAAGCTTGTACATGTAACAGATTTTGAGAAAAGGTGCATCGAAAACAGCCAAGTTAACATTGTCAGTATACAGAGAGAGGTTTCCAATTCTCTTCATCGTGTTAGCAATCCCTCAGTAGTCATGATCGGGAACTTAGGACCTATGTTGTTTCTGTTTAATTGGTTACAATCCTGAAGCTTTTAAAGATCCACCGTGTAGAGGAACAGCTGAAAATCGTCAAGCCTTTCGAGACGCTGGTATGGTGTAAAAGCTTGGGGAGTGGGCTATCGTTTTCGGTAATGCATTCATTACTTGATGATGGCTCAAAAACTCAAGCAGGGACGTCTTAAGATTTCTTGAGGCCTTAGGCCCTATGCAAAAATAGGCACCACTTGCGACCCTATTAAGCATACAATATAAAGCATGCATTGCCAAATACTTGCACAAACGATAATTTATTCTAATAATTTAAGTCTTTGAAGGAGTGGAATCTAAACCCCATCATTTGGCAAAAATTCCTAGCCAAGTTCTATGGGCTCTATCGAGACTTGCTCAATCTTTTAACTTTTCTGCTATTGTATTCGACCTCTCTCTCAAGTTGGTTAGTCAACATGTTTTCTTGGCGCCAGACCATGACTTCGCAATCTTTCAGTATTTGCGACTCAATATTCAATCCCAATTTCCATCGTCCCTCCCTCCATACATTAACAATGTATATAACTTAATGTACTACACTTTGACTCTGAAACTACTCTACGACTTTAACTTTATAAGTGCCCCAACGGCGTATACGCTCAGCCAAAGACTTGATTACCCTGAAAGCAAATATACGCCCTTCCGAAGTACGGTCTTTTCAGTGCACTGTTATCCATAAAATTATTTCCAAGGCTTTGGAATGCAATAAAAAAAACATTGACAGAGTTTGCGAAGAATTTACTTATTTAGGAGGATTTTCTTACTTATTCCCCTCCAGTTACATCACATACGCGGAAAACGGTGGTAGGGATGAGCGAGTCACGTCTTTTTTAATCGGCATTTCAAATGGATTAATAATAAACCGTACAAACTATCAAGATAATTGTTATAATTTTTGTATATACAGTCGGACCTCTATATCACGAAGTCGCTAAATCCCGGAAAAAAGTTCGTTGTACGGAAAATTCGCTATATAGAGGATGATCTTTCAATATACTTTATGAACCACATAAAACAAAATTTTAAATTCATAAACACTATTAAAAAAAGTAATTATTTTCATACCTTTTTTAAATTAATAAATTTTAATTTTATATGTCTTACCCATCGAAAAAAAAAGAAAGAAAAACTGCAAGGAAAACAAGAAAAATGAATGTGTCGAGAATACACTGTATTTTCAATATTAAAAAAAATTATTTTGTGTTAAATTTAACTAATTTTAAGGACATCTTCTAATTGAAAGCATTCAAGTATTATTAAACATATATTATTTTATAACTAGAACACTGGGGCACGAGACAACTCAGCTGTGGGAAAATGAGACATCAAAGATGTTTCTAGTGAACTGAACAATGGGGGTTAAAGGTTGCACTTCTTGGATGAAACGTTCAGATTTCTGTTGCTTTCGGCGAGTAAGGATCTAATAAAACCAGTTCAAGATTTATGACCACCATAAAATGTGTTAAAGAGAGATTAACTTGAAATGTTCAGAAATACTTTAAAAATAGGGAGTAAAAAATGTAATCACAAAGAGAAAGTTCGTTATATAGAAATTGCACTTCGTTATAGAGAGGTTATTTTACGAAGAAAATCGTTAAATCGTCAAGGTTCTAGGAAAAAGTTCGTTAGATTAAAACATTCACAATATAGAGGTTCGACTGTAATTTTATATATGGCACGCTCATGGGGTCAGTGGTAAATTGATTATAGAATACATTTTGTTCAGTACTGATACATTTTTTCGTGTATTATATTTGTGTAAATGTGCATTTTATTTTTTTATTACGTCAGAACGTATACTATCAGTAAATTAATATTTTTTTAAAAAATAATCTTTTCTTTTCCACTTTTCAATAGGCTCGCGTCCCCCTCGTGGAATTACCGCGCCCCCTCGGCACCGAACAGTTTTAGAAATGCGCTGCGCTAGACTCAACTTCTAAAAGTGCTGACATGCATTTCTAATTTAATATGTGTAACTGAAAACTATTTAACGTTGGTTATCTATTGGACTCATAGGCTTATGCCCTAACAAAGTTACCCACATTCGCATGCGATTAATTTGATCAAAGGTATGTTCCTCCACAAAGAGAATTCGTCAGTACTTCATTTACTAATGCCTAGAAAGTCCCCATAACAAATTAATTTTAATGAAACTAATTTGTTGATGAAGTTTCATATGTTCCCATTCAGGGAAACTTTAATGAAATTAAGTGGAAAATTATTCGTTATCGGTTATTTTAAAAGGCTTTGTTAACATAAATATAATGCTGGTGATATTACCAATTTTGATTGGGAAAATTGGCGTTCCGTCCTGGAGGATTTGAAAGTGTTTCGCTTTTGGAATTAATAAACATGTTAAGCATAATTCTGAGGAGCATATATTTCTATGTAGATAGTTTCACAGTAAATTATTTTAAAATACTAGTATAAATTTAGAGAGTAAATTTAATAAAGATATGCAACAAAAATGCGAGTTCTTTTAATTAGAATTTTACAGAAATTACCCAATTTGTGAAATAAGGATTGTTTTCTCGTAAAAAATTTTAAGTTTTTTCCTTTAATTCTAATTAATAGAAACATTTATGCTGCATTTTACAAAGAAAATAGACATCCTTTTTGATATTTAAGAAAAAAATATTGTTAATAAAACATAAATAACTGGCATAATTATAAAAATGAATTATTACTATTCAAAAATGGGTGTTATATTAAATAGATATTTTGAATAAAATTTGTAAAAATGTTTTCTCTTTAAGAAATTGTCTTTAAATGGTTTTTACTATAATTATTATAATTTAGTTGCCATGATTAAAAAATAGGTTTGATTAACATGAATTGTTATTATTTCGCTCGAGAAAGTTTATTTCCCAATTTTATAGCTAATAGTATATATTCAAAAAGACATTTTTTTCCTTATGAAAACAAATTCAATTAGTTCGTTTTCTATTTTTCTTTTTTTTTTCAAAAGCCAGTTTGCTTAAGAATAACGTGATGACTTCAAATAACGAAGAAGCAGTTAGTAGAATATTCATAATATTTATTAGGTTTCATTATTAAAATAATTAGAGGACTTCTCATCGTCCATTATATTATCATGGCCGAGCTACCAGACACTAATGTTGGCAATCTTTTTAAAAAACTTCAAGGCTTTCCTTTGAAATTATTATAACCTTTTTCCCTCCTACTAAAAGTAGTACATTTTGACTCTGCTTAAATACAATGGGAAATACAGATTTGATCATTAATGACCCGTTTTTCAAGCCAACTTGAAGACTTAAGTCCAAAACAGATTTAAAGCTTATCAACCTATTCCACACAGCGACACCAGGATTTGAAACTAAGATGAGTTTCGGGTTCACTTAATTGGAAAGGTTATGTGGACTTCAAGAATTGAATTTTAAAGGGATTAATTATATGTATTATATTGCACATTTTTAATCATGTATTATAATCCTAGATTGATAGTTTTTCTCCTTTTTCATTTTTCGGGATAAGAAAAACTGATCATAGTTGAATAGCTTTTTTTTTTAATTTTAAAAGATGTATATAATAGTTAATGTCAATTGTAAGGAGAGGTTTTGTGTATCCGTGTGACATTCAGAATAAACAAGATTTGGAACTCACTTGGCTGTGTTTCAAAACAACCAGTGTTAAATATGGGAATATTTATTATTATTAATTAGAGTTTGGTATGTGTGTTTCATTATTAGTAAGCTTGGACCATCAAGATATTAGTAAATCAAGATTTTTAATTGAATAAAAGTTGTTTGAGTTTTATATTGCATTTGGTTGTTTTTACCCTAAACACTAAAACGAACTCCGTTTGGTTTCAATTCCTTGATTACCTCTTGTGCAACACATGTTGAACTATCTTTATATTTTTTTGAATGTTAAATGTTGCTAATTTAATTAAAGTTTGTACTTCGTAAATATCCGTGTGCATTTATTTCGCTTGAAGTTTCATACTATCATCGACAATTCTCCTTCAATACATTGAAACATTAATCAGGGACGTCTTATGACATGGACCAACAGGACACGGGCCCAGGGCCTTGTCCTCGTTGAGGGTCTTGATCCGTTCTCGTCTCTGTCTTAATAAGATCGTGATCCGGATAATTTTAACGTTGTCAAATAACATTCCCTCACACGTTTTCTGAATTTCAAACTGTATGTCAACTGGCAAAAGTGTTGAGACTGTATAATTATGTGATAACTGTTGTTTAGACCTACGTCTAGTACCATAAACTAGGGGTGTCCAACACGTGGCCCGCCAGGACGTAAATTGCGGCTGGCCTACTCTTTTTTAAAAAAATTTAAACATCAGGTTTTTAAATTTTTCATTTTGAAATTTATTTGAGAGGAATATATATATATATATATATATATATATATATATATATATATATATATATATATATATTTATATATATATATATATATATATATTATATATATATATATATATATATATATATATATATATATTATTTATATATATATATATATATTTATATATATATATATATATATATATATATATATATATATATATATGTGTGTGTGTGATTTCCAGTCTAGTTCAATATGGATTCAAACATTTATTGAAACAAGGAAACAGTTGGAAGTGATATATAATAAAAATGTGCCAGTAATGAAAGTTTGGAAACATGGAATTCGATTCCAGATACAATTAACTGTTCAAAGAAGCTGACTGCCGCGCAGCCAGTTTGGGGAATATGACCCTCGACATGTAACGGAGTGGGCTTGGGTTCGAATCCCGAAGAGGTCATTATTGTATTTTCTTCCGGAAAGGAAATTGGACTTTCACCTGTTCTGGATTCCCATCTCGAATAGAAAGCAGCGCAACCCTTCTGTTACATGCTTGGATCATCATTTATAATAAATGTCTACGTATATTATTATGTTTGTATATTGCATGTTTCTGTTCTTCAACTTTTATTTCATATGTATGACAGGATAAAAACAAACAACAAGAAGCTGACTCATGCTATTATCACCACGTTTTCATCTACCTGTGCTTGCTGGTAAATTATTTTCAGACATGAATAACATTAAATACTCGCTTAGAAAAAACCGTTTTACTTCTGACTCCAATTTTGCATTCTACTAATTTTAACATCTTAGAATCCTATTATAAGTTATTCAACATCAAATCTGCAGCAACAGAAGTCCCACTAAGGTTATTTTAATTTGAATAACACGTATAACTAAAACATGTATTCCTACAGTGCAATAAATGCATTTTTCGAAGTGAATAAATAATTTTGAGTAGTTACTTGAGTTGTTAGTAATTAGTTTTATTATTTTCCCAATATAATCAGAAGCCAAATTACTTGACGGCATATTTATACCTCGTTAAACATTTATTGGAAAAAATGGCACGTTGTTTCATAAAGGTTCATCACCCCTGGCCTAGGCCCTCAAAAAATCGTAGGATTTCTCTAGGCCCAGGGCCTCGAGGAGTCTTAAGACGTCCCGGCCATTAATATTGGTAATAATGAAAAGTTCGCTTAAAATTTCAGAGAACACACACACACAGAAATATAAAAAATACCCTCTTGTATTATTATACTCCCTTTTTTCACACACGCACACAAAATCATTTTCCTCAATCTCATAGATCGGATGCTCGTCATTCCCCTCGATGATCGGACAGCTCATATCACTGGACTTCCTGTAAACGAATCTGGAATCCCTCAGGGGCATTGCACGTGGGAGGGCCGATGGAAAAATTAATTCGTTCCGGTGGGGAGATCGGAAACTGATCGCAAAATGGATGGGATTTGTTGAGGGGAGGAGTGAAGTTTATTGAAGTAAGGGCTTTATGGTGGTTAGGCTGCTGTTTTTTTCCCCTCCCATCGGCAATCAGTCCACGTGCACTACGAAGGGGGAGGGTGAAATAATGCCGAGTAAATAAAACAGAGACTCTCTCGAAACGATAGCTGAATAATATATGTTTGGATAAGGAGTGCTTTCTACGTTTGTAATAAAACAGAGCCTTCGAGATGAGAAATGGAAAAGTGAAATAATCAATTGGAAAGTGGGAGGGGAAGTATTGCTGAGAAAGAGAAATAAATGTTTCCAAGTAGAGGTACTTCTCAAACAGATACGAACTGAAGTGGACTAAATAGCAATTTGAAGCTTTTTCAATTTTCAAAAAAGCTAGATTTTCACATTAGTTAATTTTCTCAATTCAATAACCAAAAAGCGAATAATTGTATTATTCCATTCTTAAAATTTATATAATACTATTCGTTACCCGCCCGCTTCGATGGGTATTTTATTACATTGTAAAACTAAACATTCCTTTGGGTTATTGTTGCTCGGTTCTAGTATTATGGTTTTAATTGTATTGAAAAATATTTCGATAACCATCGCTTCTGGATTCAAAAAGGATAGCATTTTAAAACAGAAATATATTTATTACTCACGATCCTGCAGTTCCTCCCTCTCGTAGTTGATTTCGTCAAACATCATTTTTAGCGAACTCTACTCATTAAAAGAAATATGATTGCCAACTTACAAGACTACTAATCTAATTGCTCAAATTAGAAAAGAAGATAAATCTAATTGATCAAATCAGAAGAAGCACGTTCGCTAAATTCTCAATCTGTAGGTCTAATAAAACAAAAATGGGATTTTTATTATTATTTGTGTGCGTGTGTGTACAACTGCCAGCAACGCCCCTTGTCAGTCGATTTTCGAAATTCCAGTTATTAGGGGATCTGTACTATTAAAAGGAATATTCCTGAGAAACTCTTCAAGACTAAATCTAATATTCCAAAGATTTTGTTGTGTGAGTAAGTGAGCATGAATCACTTTTCTCCTATATGGAGAGAAATTAAAAGCATTACTTCAATAAAGGTAATGGTTACGGAATTCTACTTCAATTGATAGTATTTTAACATCGTCCTTGGACCACCCTACACGAGGGTTGAAGCATAATACGAGACATAAATCAAAAGCATAACGCTAAGTGTCCACTGTGTAGTATACATTCCTCCTTTCCCATTAAACTTACAATCGTATTATTGTATCTTGAAGTGAAGCTAACAAAATCAAAGATCAAGCAGAATGTCAATTTGAATTCAATTTTTGTATTTTATTTTAGACTTTTTTAAGCATTTGTACGAGTCTGCAGTGAAAATGAAACTTAATTTAATTAATCAAAATGTATAATCTAAATTTTTATCTAAAAATTTATTTCAAATTTAATCTAAGTTTTATTAAAATTAAAAAAAGAAGTCATATCAAAGTCAATGTGTAACCAAGAAAAAAAAATACTTTAAGGGCTTAGAAACACCAAAGCAGAAATTCGTTATCTGGAAAGAATTTTTTTTCGATAAACTGCGAAAATACTATTCCTGTTAAAACCATTTATACAACCCATCTGCCGAACATTTTAAAGTGTTAAAATTCCTACGAGTCCGTAAAGTTCTTTTTTCCAGAAAGACACAAACGTTTTCATAAATGCTTTACATTTTAATTGGCTCAAACATTCATTTACAGTAAGAAAAATTAATTGTATGTTTTAAGAAAATTTAGTATTATTTTAGAGCCGATATTTAGCCAAGATGTTTGAAATCAGCAATACATTGTTATGCAAGGCAAGATTTACATAATTTTTCAACTCCTCTATTAGCGCACACTCTCTCTATATATTTATTTATTTATTTATCTTGGTGGAATTTTCAATCGTTAATAAAATACATTTTAAAGCGCTCCATTGAGCTGGAATTTTATATGCATGATTATTTTGGATGACAATACAATAATTTAATTATAATTAATAAAAATTAATTGATTTAAAACTAATTATTTAAATAATTAGAAATACAGCCACGTTGGCATCTTTTTGGCGGCTTGTGTCAAAATTTGAAAAGGTTTTTTTCTCACATTTTAAAGCATTCAGTTGTACTGAAATTTTATGTACACGATTGTTTTGGATGACAGTACTATACTTTAATGATAATTAAAAAAATAATTACCACTTAATGTTGCGATTATGTCCTATGTATATACATATTTATATTAATTGTATCTATTTAATAAAAAGTAGCCAAAATAAAGTTTTTCTTTGTTAATATAAATAGGAATTGGCTTAATTTTTTTATATTACTGGTTTCTATATACACTGCTATGCCAAAACATTATGTCCACCATGTTTTCGAGGTAATCTTGCCGTACACTTACATCGTATTGATGTGTTTCCATTTTTGAAGTACCCACTCTACAGGCATGAGATGAGGAACACAGATTACCTCAGGAATTGCACAACTCTCGATCATCAAAATGACGAAGAGAACCAACTTCTCACTGAAGTCTGATTCTATTGGTCAGCCCGTCGCCGAAAGGCCTAGCATCCAAGGGCGATCATTAGCTAATAGTAGCAGTAATGTGACATGGAAGCCTGTATAGTGATAAATCCTCACACAATCGTTACTGAAAGGTAAGAGTAGATGCCATGGAATGATAACTATCAATGCTTAAGAAATATTCCTTAGAGTAATATGCACACAAGTACTCCCCTTAATTACTTAGAACAGTCTCTAGAAAGAAAAAGCCTCGTAATTGTGTACCTAACCATGTTAAGATCAATTCTATATTATGCAAGTACTGTGTGGAGATTTATTAACAAAATTAACTTTAAAAATTATTGATTGGAGTCTGTTTGATATTGTTCTTTGAAACTACACGTTGCATTATGAGACATACTTCGTAATTTAGAATCATAGTTAAATGACGACACCCGATATGGGAACCTATATATTCGAAACTTTCTCTCTAAACCAATGAGGTGATTGCAAGTCTCAACGGATTTGGTGTACATCACCCTACTTTAGGCAGGTTTTCAGTGACATCAACAACTCAATAACGCTGGCTACGAGTTAACAATCACTGCCATATGACTACTGTATTGAGTAAAAAAATTTCCAGAACTATTTAATATATCATGTTCTTATAATTACCTGCAAAGCAGAGTGCACAAAATCAGAGAAAACAGATATGCATTTTACATACAGGACCCCAGACTGTAAAATTCATACCGTTCAGAAGTTGTACCCCCAACGATTCATTGAGGCAAAATCCCAACCATACCAGGTTTGAATCCAACATCAATATTTATGTGACACAGGTTCTTTCTTTAACCCGATCAGGACCATGATCACATATATGTGATCACGCGTTTCTCCCTCCACGGCCCATGGTATCATATATGCGATTGAACTTTCCCTCCTCGTAGGCCCATGACCACACCGGTGTGATAAGAGTTGGGAATGTTTTTATATTAATTTTTACACGCACACTAGATGGCGGTACAAAACCGGGTTTTTTTTCGAATACTGTTTCATAAAACTTTGAACTTCAATATGTGCTTTCGGCTCCGTGTTTTTTTTAATTAGATCCGTAATATTTATGAACATAAACAACTGCACATGTTTATTTTCGAGAGAATCGGGCATTTAGAGGTTCGTGATCTATTGTTTTATGGATTTCTGTTTATATTTTGAATAAGTTGGCTTAGTTTTCTAATATTTTCTATATTCGTATTTAAATGTATGGGATTTTGGTCATTTTTTTAAAAGGGTGTATATATATTTTTCATTATTAAAATGAAAACATTTTCTTTTTAAAATTCGCAATTGTTTTTTTTTAAATATAGCAAACATATTTGTACTCCATATTCAAGTATTATCAATGATAGTAAATTGTAAGTTTTAGCGTATTTTTGGTTGCATTTAAATGTATATATGAATTTTTAAAGGAAATTAGGCTTAGCAGGGAAATATGACCGGTCCCGTGCATGCGTATCCTCTCCAAACGAACGGGCCTGAGGAAGCGGTTTTTCTCCTTCCGCTGGTGCTGAAGGGGTTAAAGCAGTGCTTCTCAAACTTTCAATACTTGCGACCCGATATCCAATGACAATTTTCATCGCACCTCTCTCCGTACACTAACGATGCATTGAATTCGATAATACGATACTTTGACGCCAAAGCTACAAGACGACTTTAACCTCTTCGCCACCGACGTATATAAATGACTCGCCCAGCCAGTGCGTAAATTTTCCAAGACGTCTGTCCGAAATATGTTCATCGCTATCCATAAAATTATTCCAAAGACTTTGGAGTGCAATACAATGACCTTAACACTGTTTGAAAAGGATTTTCTTATATTTATATTTTCCCTTTCTCCCCCCCCCCCTCAAAATACACCACATATGCGTATATACGTGCAAAACGGTAGCATTAGGGAGTGAATCGCGTAAATTTTAATCTGCAGTAAAGATATTAATTATAAGCCGTACAAATGATCCAGATAAGTGTTAAGCTTTGCATATAATTTTATATAGGGCCAACCGGTGTGTGGTCACTGGTAATTATTAAACTTTTTCTTAACTTAGTATAGTTAAGATGATTATAAAGTTACTTGTGTAGTACTGATGCATTTATAAGTGTATTATATCAGTGTAAATGTATTTTCATTATGACAGAATGTGTTTTGTTTGTATTACTTTAAAAAAATTAATATTTTGAAATAATCTTTTGTTTTCAACTTTTCAATATGTTCGCGCCCCTCTTCTAGAGTTCTCAGGCCCCCTAAGGGGGTCGCCCTACAGTTTGAGAAGTGCTGGGTAAAGGGTACACGTATTTGTGATTGAATGCAATGTGCATCAGATAGAACTGATCCTAGGGTGGAGTCCACCCGCGTGCAAAGACGTAATGTAACGCTCTCCCCAGAAAATTTTTTCAAATTTTGACTAATGAGTGGCAAGTGACATGTAATGTACGGAGTTCCTGTTCCTGAAAGGGACGTACCTCCTCATCAGAACTGATAAATTTAGAGCCGAATTAATGGGGTGACATAAGGTGAGAAGAAAAAATTTTCAGAGAGAATTAAATGGGCAGACCAAGTCTGCTAAAAACAGTGACTAATGAGTGAGTGAATATTAACGTCGCACTATTCAGATACACATGGGCTTTTGGTGACGGACCTCGCAATTTTGAACCATTGTCAAGTGACGAGGACGACACCTGAGCTAGTACTCTCTCTTCTAACTCCCATACAACACCAATGGGAGGATATTTGAGTTCTCGACATATTTAACGTGCATCGCTCCCCTACACAGCGGATCTGCAGCGGTACTAGGCTCGAACTTGTGACATACCGACCACGAGTCCGTTACCTTGACCATTAGGCTTCCGCTGCTTCATATTTTGACTAATACATATGCGACGTTGTTAACTCATCTACCTGTATAAGAGTAAAAAGTAAAATGTTAATAAAAATGCAAAAAGACACAAAAATCCCTTTTTTTCTTTCCATTCGTTTGTCTAAATTGTAAAACTATTATTAAACCGAAACTTTTTGCATTTCACAAATGTATATGGGGTTTAAACATTCATATGTCTTAGATAAAGTGTAGTAGTAGTATTTGTTCCCCAACCTATTTATCGCCGCGGACCTACCAACGATGGATAATTTTAACGCGGCCCGCAAAGAAGGGAGGACGTTGATTGTTTATTTTTTAGAATGTTTTGTTTGAATTATTTTTCAGAATAATATAGCTACACCAAAAATGAGTACAAAGTGTTTTAACAAAGAATATAAAGTGATTTTCATAAAAAGTAGCCGGAACCCAAGAAAAATATCCCGCAGCAAATAAAAATGAAATCAATTAATGTTTTTTGTGCGGACCAGTAGTATTTGATCCTCGGACTGGAGGTTGGAGGTCATTGTCTTAGGTAATATTAACCAGATTAGATATTTTCAGAAACAACTTTCTCAAACATGCGTTTTGAGACACCTTTGTCAAACATTGATACCGAGTGCCCCGCAAATGCGATTGATAAGCAAGAAAGCATTTCTTATTGCAGCCTTGTCACCTCTACCACGAATCTTGCCATCAGAAGAAGGATGTGTGTAAAGAGTAGACATAAATGGACAATAGGCCAACACACTGCGCACAAGCATTTTATCCTTCTTAAACTATGCTATGCTATCGGGAAATCGGGATTTAAAATAATGTTTCAATAACGATTTAAAACTCTGCATAATTATTCGACTTATGATGAGTTTTATTTTGAGAAATTCGGAAGAAATTTTGCTTGTAAACCATATGAGGCATGTAGTTGCTACCTTGTTTTGGCCGCCTGCGTGTGCTGCATGCACTGCACAACTGCTAGGATCAGCCCCAGAATCAAGCAGCGAGGAATCTGGGATAAGTCTCGTAGAGAGCACTCCAAGTAAAGGGTGTTTTTTTAGAGGTATATAACTTTAATTGCAATAAAACAACGATGTATTATTCGATTGACATTAATTTTTTTTATTCGAAAGAAAATCTTGTGTCATTACATTTTAAATATGATTTCTGGCATAGGACTGCCACGGCTGGCTCGGATGTAGTCCAATCTGGACGTCCAATTTTCGATGACTTTTTCCAACATTTGTGGCCGTATATCGGCAATACCACGGTGAATGTTGTCTTCCAAATGGTCAAGCGTTTGTGGCTTATCCGCATAGACCAATGACTTTACATAGCCCCACAAAAAATAGTCTAGCGGTGTTTAATCACAAGATCTTGGAGGCCAATTCACAGGTCCCAGACGTGAAATTAGGCGGTCACCAAACGTGTCTTTCAATAAATCGATTGTGGCACGAGCTGTGTGACATGTTGCGCCGTCTTGTTGGAACCACAGCTCCTGGACATCATGATTGTTCAATTCAGGAATGAAAAAGTTAGTAATCATGGCTCTTTACCGATCACCATTGACTGTAACGTTGTGGCCTTCATCGTTTTTGAAGAAGGATTCCACCAGCTCATAAAGCGCACCAAACAGTCAGTTTTTCTGGATGTAACGGTGTTTCGACATACACTTGTGAATTAGCTTCACTCCAAATGCGGCAGTTTTGTTTGTTGACGTAGCCATTCAACCAGAAGTGCGCTTCATCGCTAAACAAAATTCGCTTATGAAAATCGGGAACAACGGCCATCTCGTTTTGGGCCCATTCGACGAATCTACGCCTTGCTTGATGATCGTTTTGATGAATTGCCAAACCAAACTGAGAATAAATCACTTGACAGCTGTTAAATCGGTCGCCATCTTGGAAAGGAATGCCAACTTAAACTTCTATACCTGAAAAAAAACACTCTTTAGAAACACAGGAACGAAGTCGCTATCTTGCAGAACAGCATGCAGAAAGACTCTGAAAAAGCAATGACATACATCGATATCACTTACAGTGCTTCCAAAGAGTGTAGTAAACACATTTTCCTTCTATTTTGTATCCTTTCCTTGTTTTCTGTAAAAAAGAGCGAAATCAAGCTCGAGAAACACCCACTTCTATTCACTGTAACCTACCGCATCAGAAAGGCATTTGTAACTCGGAATTTACGTAATTTCGAGTCATCTAGGTATACCCTATCTCATATTGAAATTTGGAACATCCTGGATCATTGGCAGGCAACCTTTCAGTTGTGGCGTGCCAGACCAATCTACCAATATGATTCAGCGTGTATTTATAAGCAATGTCCATACGACTTATAAACGAAGCAATGTCCATATTTATATCGAAACGAAAGGAGTGTGTATCCGGGCGATTTAGTTATACAGTCCACAATAAGTAGTTCCATGAGATAATTTAGGTATAGTAATGTTTAATTACATACGAATTGCCGCGAAGCGGCTTACATTCTACGATACAAGTGACACACACTGACGATCTTTTCAATTTTAATACAGATGTGCGCACACCAGCGCCCTCGCGTGGCCAATATTTCGGCACAGCGTGCCCCACAATAGCACATCTTTGAAACAATTCGATTCTCACGATAATGCATGCAAAGTTAGAGAATAGAGATCAATAATATAGGTTTACAGATTTATTATATATCAATTTTGCATTATATTTAAAGATATTTCTTAACAAAAAAATAAACTATTTTTTCAACAAATACAAAAAAAGAATTAAAATTGTACATGTATTCTGTATTTTTTAAATATATTTATTACAACAAGAAATAAATAACATATAAAATACAAGTTTTTCCCTTCAATACAGTTAAATAAAAAAAAATTAATATTTTAATTCGAGGTTTGGCCCCGCACCGCTATATTTCACATTGCAATATCAGGGGTATAATTTGTGACTTTCAATTTGACATGACTCCAAACATTCAATTGCTTGACAAATTATTTGCGGATTCTAAATAATATTTTTCACACGAGGAAAGATTTTTTCCCTTCGATATATAAAACTAAAAGCGGAATGTAGAGTACATGCAATGTTCTCTCTTCAAAGAATTAAACCTTTTCAGCAATGACATTCAATAATTTACACAAAATAGCTATATCTTTCAGATTTTTTCGTAATTCCGTAAATGTTCATACTTCTGAAGAAGTTTGTCAAATAAGGTTGATTACAAATTTATCAACATCCATCCACACAAAACTGAAAAACATGTAGTGAAGTGCAGAATGCCACTGAGAATTGTGAACCGCGTGCCATAGGTTGCCAACCCTTGCCCTAGATGGAACGCACTGCAAGACAGCTTTATAAATTATGAATTTTCCATTGCTATCACGTAACACTGACGGCATACGATACGGTACTTTATTCTCGTAATGTTAACAGCATATCATTTGATAACTTTAACTTTCCTTTTAACATACAGTCACTTTCTTTACTTGGCACGATGGCTTGGGATAACATCAGGAAGTAAACTTTTGATTCCCCTGTAAAATGCTACCAAATTCAAGATCACTGGGCTACAGTGGTATAGTTTTATAATTTAGAAGAATACAGAAAAATTAACAAAAAGTCAAGCTAAAATTTATGCTATAGAAATTAAATAAAAGGAGAAAAATAGAAACCCAAAGTTAAATACTCTTAGGACTTTTCATTTAGGTCGAGTGGGAAATACATTACATGATAAAATTAAGGAAGTACTCTCTTAGGAATTTGTGGAAAATTTTGATATTTTGATAATGATTGTCATAAGGAAAGCTTTTTTTTTTAAAGCTGGGATTATATAAATTATATATGTGGCTTGGCCTTAAAATTCTCATGTGAGAGTAGTTTTTGAGTTACAGAAATGGGGGTGATATACACACACGCACTTTTCTACCTTAGTTACATATTTTATGCTAGAAAAATTCGATACATTCAGAGAAAATAAATATAAATATAAAAAAAAGAAATGACCACAGCAACTTTCCGGGAAGCAAATTTCGCGCATATTCCTCTTCTTCTGAAGGTACACAATTTTCTATTTCTCGAGGAAAAAAATTCCTTCGCCATCGATTTTCGAATGTCGCAGGTGGGGTCTTTAGAGAATATTAAATTTTCCACGTCACCCCATCGCAAGGAGATGAAAATACTTTGACGGCTATTTGCATAAGCAAATGCGACCTACTAAGCGCCTCTGTTCTTTTTTCTCTCCCTACTTTTTCCGTTTTACTTCGGCTTTATACGATCGTATTGGTTCGGGTCAGCGGAGAAACCTCATTTTATGGAAATAAAATTACGTTTTCTTTGACGGGAAGAATGCATTTTCAAATAAAGTGTTTGATATTAACACCACACAGAGTAAAATAAAATTGGAAATGTTTTTATTTTGCGGGAAAATTACTTATTCAGTTTTCTTATGTAATAATATAATTGATGTTAAATTGGATAAGTTAATGTTATAACAATCAAATGCGCGTCTTCAATAGTTAATAAATTGTAACATAATTATAAAATGAACATTTCCACAATGCTCCAATAAGAAATAATAGTAACGACTTATAAGAATTTAAAAGGGCCTTACTCTCAGTACAATTTCAAACAAGTAATTTTGTTAAAAGAAATCTGGGGATAAAGATAAATAAATTAACAATGTTTATTTAATCTGAAGAGGTTATCTAAAGGGAATAAGTCATCGAATGTCTAACATGAGAATACTACTTCCTACTGAGATGCAACTTCACATTCTGAACAGGATTATCGCTTATTTTAAGTATAATCTCCTTTTCCATCGTCCTCGAGCAAAACCAATATGCCTCATATTTCGAAAAGCACCACACCAAATTCTATGCAATAATTAAGAAGAAAAGGCTTGATTTTTTTAGCAAAGAAACAAACAAAAAACGCTTGAGATTAAAGTTTCGACAGTTTGTTCAAAAATTCATGTGTTCAGATTAAAAGAAAAGTGCAAGAAAGAATAAAATGAGCACCTAGTTATAAGTAGAGATCTTTATTTGAGCTTCAAAATACTTTCTAGTCAGCTACAATGCACATCTAGATTTTTTTTTATTTCATGATGCACGTTATATAGTTTATTACGTAGCATACTGGTCACGTTCGCTGAAGTCTTCCACTATCCTATTACATCAACTATTTAAAATATCTACACACAGAAAAAAAAATACAATGAAGTCAGATCGTAGGCGTGGAGACTATTTACACAACCACTGTAGCCGATTATTTCATTTCGGATTGTCTTCACAAGGAAATGTTTAAATTTTATGCTTTTTGAGGAGGAATGCTATCGTATTAAAACCATTCGTTTCAAAATTGAAACAACGCTAGATTTTTTTAAATGAGTTTTTTTCTTTATTATTCGTAACACTCAACTATTGTTCCCAACTAGCATACTTGTGTATAGTTTTAACTAGTTAGAATCTAATTTCTTGGTCTTTATATAATTTGAATTGCTTCAATTCAAGTTTTTAGACGGCCTGTACGGCTTCACAGAGATCAATACTAGAGCGCACGGCTGACTGTACATTTCATTACGTAAAATGCATGACTTATACACCCATATTGCTCGTTCAAAGAACTTTGGTTTCAATTCTAATTGATTCAAGGTAAAATTGCAAAAGTCCCAACATTGTTAAGCAGCTCTTCACTGTAAGACCTGTTCTAGTGTTAGACGCTATGGAATTCCCCTACTTCGTTCGGGATGCGGCTTTTTTGAAAGATCACAGGTTAGCTAACCTCTCTTGCTCTGCGAATGCCTGAGGGCATCTTCAGGCTGAGCCGAGAACATTACTTCAAATATTCTGCTGGATGGATGTTAGATAGTTACACGACTCATCTGTAGTATACTTTTCACAACATTTTGGAAGGTTTTCCGTGGTGGATTTGATCTCCAGGGAAACACTTTCAAAACAGCAGCGTGGTTCTTTGTCATTCGCAATACTTTTTTGAAAATTTCTCATTGGTTACAAACTTGAACGCAGATCATGGAATTAACTTTTTAATGGTTAATTCCACTGTCTACGTTTAAGTTTCTATCCATTGAGGAATTTCTGAAAACACGAATGTTGAGATAAGCGAATTATGGTCCCTGGTGAACAGATCTGAAATCGCTTACCATTCCCATAACAAATACGATTAAGCTGCTATCATGGGTTTTTAACCATGGCCCTTTCGAACAAAATCCACGTGTGGTACCAGTAAGTGACAATGCCGGCTAGCATTTAGCCGAAATCTTTAGTATATTTTCTTTCCTTCGCTTTTTATTACATCAAGCGATTGGATAATTACGAAAAAGAGCGTTTTACACATCCTCTTCTATGCCTTATTATGCGCAAGATGTGTTTCGTTTTTACTTGAAGATGATTTACAACGTTGTAATTAAATTCTTTCCATTTAGGACTGTTAGATCCGCTATTTGCCTTCAGGTGGCATTGCAACCAATCTCGACCTTTAGTGTCCATCCACTTTAAGATGCTTAAATATTATATTTAAGGCAATAGCTAGTATCGATCTTAAAAGGAGAGACTTAATTGTCACGTGTTTCGAGAAAGTTGCGAGTTTAGTTGTCGAGCGAAGTCTATTTTTCTGTAATTGATTACACTGAAAAGAAACAGTAAATTCTCTATTAACATTGAAAATATTCATCAAGCTCTTTGTTTCGTGCGTAGATTTTTTAATATTAAACTCAAAAACATTTTACTGACTTATTCAAAAGCTCCTCATATTTTACAGTTTCATAGACCATTTTTTTACAAAAATGTTAATAATGTATCAACAACGTGATTAACAATAAAATAAACTAAATTTCTAATTATTGAGTAACATAAAAATTTTCTTAATGATTTAGTTATTATGCGCTGAAGTTTAATAATCGTCATGAGGTTTTTCACTATAATTCTTTTTAGTTGACCAATGATATTTAATAAAGGCAAGTAAATTAATTAAAATAGTTTAATTTTGTTTAATATATAGTTTTTAAGTTTTTTTTATATGTTAAAGTTAATGTATTTAACATAGTAATGCCAGATATTTCTTCAATGACGTAACGGATACTACAACAGGATGAGAAATCACACAAGAAAACTATGTATATGTACAGAAACAGTTTTATTCTCAATCCCACTGTAATTATTTCAACTTGACATTTAAGTTAACATAGTGCTTCTCAAAGTTTCAATGTTCGCGCCCCAATATTCAATCATAATTTTCATCGCGCCCCCTTTCATGCAATATCAATGCATTGAATTCAATAATAATATACTTTGATGCTAAAACTGCGATACGACTTTAACTCATTAAGTACAACCGGAGTATATAACCCTCCCACACTCAGCCAAAGCGTTTATTTCTCTCGACGTATATATACGTCTTTCTGAAGTACGAACTTTTCTGTGCACTGCTATCCATAAAATTATTGCGAAGGCTCTGGAATGCAATAAAAGGACCTTGGCAATGTTTGAGGAAGATTTACTTATATATTTCAGATTATTTTCTTCTTTTTTTATTCCTTCCTCCACCCCCAATACATCACACACGTGTGCCTACGGGAAAAACGGTTGGGATTGGAAAGCGAATCACTTACCATTTAATTGGCAGTTAAAGGATTCATTATGAACTGTAAAAAATATCAAAATAAGTGTTCATTTTTGTATATAATTTTATATATGACAATCCCATGGGGTTAATGGTAATTATTAAAATTGTTTTTAACTTAGTGTTGCTAAATTAATTATAAAATACATTGTGTAGCATTGATACATTTATACGTGTAATATATCAGTGTAAATGTGTATTTTAATTTTTTATTATATCAGAATGTATTTTTTTTATTTACTTTCAGTAAATTAATAATTTTTTAAAAAATAATCTTCTGTTTTCGAAATCTCAAAATGTTTGCGCCCCTCTCGCAGATTTATCACGCCCCCAAGGGGGCGCGCCCCACAGTTTGAGAAACGCTGGGTTAACAGCTTTTGGGCATTTGTTTCAAAAATTTTCAGGAATAATAAAAAAAATATATAATACATATGATTAATACATAATAAAAAATATACGATTCTGGAATACATTTAATGCAATTTTACAATGAATGCAATTTAAATTTGTTTACCTTTAAAATAAAGACATTTTCACGCAATAAAAAATATGTATTTTGTGAAACATAGTTGGCTTATATATAAACGAAAAAAAAACAATAATTGAAAATTATGATTAAATTGTAAGTAATAGATAATTAAGACCTATTATAAAGAACAAAAGCTGGTATATTGCTAAAAAGTATTTCCTACAAAATTCGCAAAAGGTAATATGTTGAATTTTATGTAGTAAAAGGGTTGATCGCCACATTTATGAAGTAAAAAATAAAAATACACATATCTGGACAAGTACCTTACTGTGACCGAAATACATTGGGGAAAAAAACTAGAAGGAATCACGTACACCCTTACTCCACTTTTTATTATTTTTAAAAATTTAGAATGTGAAACACTTTTACTGTTTGCACACGTTCTTTCCTTTTCAAAGAAAGAAGGAAACAGAACGTTTCGTTCTGAAAAATAAAACTACCACACATCTCCTACGCAAATCTAGCAGAGAACTCCCTACGTGACTTTCCACAACCCCATCATACACCCCCTCCTCCCTCACTAAAACCGCTTTAATCTTTTGCCGCCCTGAAGAACGGAATCTTTTGCCACTTTCTTTTTTCTCTCCTCGACCCTCCGATAAATATCGTGCGGAGAGCACTCCTCAGTCACGGGACAATCATGAATCATGGAGAGGGGGGCTTGATGAACGATTCCTCCCCCCTCCCGTTTCGAACATTCCCTAGGGTGCTGCTTCTCGTTCGTGCGGACGGAACATTTCGAATGCGGGGAAGGAAGGACATCGTTTCCAATTATGTTGGACCGAAGGTCAATCTTTTCTAGACAGCCTCCCCCTTACGATTGTAAAATAAAGTTCATCCCCTCCCCCCTCAAAATTGGGGGAGTGAAAGGACGTCTTTCGTGAAATTCCATTTTCTGACAGTGAAACATTATGATGATTTCTTTATTCAGAATAATTCAAAGATTTTTCCGATTTAAAAGAAAATGTCAAATCTAAGTGCTTCAAGGTCATAATTTCTCTCTCATCTTTGTTCATAACTAAGGTGGTTTAAGTAAATTAAGAATTTAAATTTTACTTTGTCCGTCAGCCCTTCCTTCTGTAATTTAAATTCCGTGAATGATTCCAACAGAATTCCTACAGAAAGATTTGTTTCTCCCGCGATCTATCACATATAGCAAATGTTAATATGCATCAATGCAAAAACAAACATGCATCTAGATTAATTTTTAAGAATAACGATTCAAATGCATGCGTATGAGTCAAAAATAAGTTAATTTTAAATAAGTTAATTTCCAAACACCGTTCCGTTGTTTATAATTACTACTATCACGGATACTTGTTTCATTTATCGTATAAAAGATCATTAATAGTTAGTTCCTTCTGAAGCGACCACACCTGCAAAATAATGATCTCAGTGAGTCGTACGATTTACAGTTTGAAACCTGATAACAAGAAAAATTTCCCTTGAAAATGAAAAAAAAGAAAGAGAAAAAAAGATGGTATATATTTTCTTAATCTATCTGACAATTTTCGGAGCCATGAATTTGAAAATTCATATAACTAAATCAATTTTTTGATATTTAGGGTCATCAGAATTATATAATAAACGTAAGAAATTATCTTATGAATATTACTACAGTTTAATATTACTTAAATGAAAACTTTTGTCAAAAAAAATGAAGAAAGACTGCCATATTTTCAAAACTTTCTCCTTTTATGGAAATTACTTCTATAATAATGATATTTTTCTTATATATATATATACACACGATTTCCCTACAGAACGTGAAACAGGATTTTTAAAAAAAATAACATTATTTTCAAAGTTGCAATCAATTGCAGTAATAATAGATCTTTTTTTTTGTTAAAATTTATCTATTCTGATGTATAAAAATATGAATAAATCCACTTCTAAATAATACATTTCAGAAGTCTTATTTAAGGTTCTGTTTAGAATTCTTAGCTATACATAGGGAAATTAAAGGAGAATGTTTGGAAAATATGTCATACTTTCTTTCTTTTTTGCTATAAAATTTTATTTAAGTATTTTTGTCTTCTAATAAGATTCTTAAAACAATTTTATATATATATATATATATATATATTCCAATTCTCAGGCGATACTAAATATCAAACAGTTATTCATTTATACCCTTTTTCAAGACCGCGTTCGAGGCGCAGTCGGGTGAGTGAGTGAATATTAACGTCACACTGTTTACCTACACGAGGGCTTTTGGCGACGGACCTAGTCATTTTGAACCATGGTCAAGTGAGGAGACCAATACCTGCGCTGGCACCCCCTATCCCAACTACCACACCACACCGACGGGAGGATGTTTGAGAGCTCTCGACAGTTTTAACGTGCATCGCATTCCTACACGGGGTATCTTTAGTGGTGCTGGGCTCGAAATGATATGCCTTCCATAATCCGATACCTTGACCACTAGATTACCACAGCCCCTGGAGCGTAGTCGGATACCTTCATAAGTTCATGAATGGCACTGCTATGCATATCACATCCGCTATAGTTATCAGAAATTGAAGCAGTATCAGAAAAATATGCGAGATTTTTGAATTGATTTTAAAGTAATCAGATTAAAATGATGAGTGAAAATATGCCAACTTCTGATAGTACATAAGAAGTATTTTATGGAAGCAAAATGTAAAGTAGCTGCAAAGGAGCTTCTATGTACCCTTTCATATTATGTTTCATTTTTTTGCATTCATAAAAACGAGTTTCCACGCAGGCGGATCAATTTTTGTCAGAAAAATATTGCCCTCTACTTGTTAAATCACACACAGATCTTATGATCTATAAATTTATAAGAATAACGTTTTATTCATAAGAACGAGTAAACCTTGTTGTGGAAATCAGCCCAAGAATTAATAAATTAAATAATTTTCAATTAATTATCAATGAGTTAATATATTATTCTAATTGATAATATATCGTTAAAAAATCGGAAATATGTATAAAACGCTTATTATTGCAATATAGATAATTTTCCTATTTTTGAAATAAAATTTTCCGTGTTTTAAAATTAAGTGTACACGAAGAAATAAATAAAAGTAATCATACGTTTTTAGTTATAAAACAATTTTTAGGAAATTGAAAATTTTCCAATGTAAAATTTTGTCTCTGAAACCATATTTTTACCATTTGTAATTTTTTTTTTAACAACTAAATTTCTTGATTCGGAGCTGCATGGCAAATTTGAGAAAATTATTTCTAGGTGTGTACAATTTTCAACATCAATAGTTTTATCTTTTCTTTTTTTATTTTTAAGTAATATTAAAATCGATGAGAAAGTTTTTTGTTTCCCTTATTGTTCTTCCAATCAAAACAAATCTTAATACACGTCAAAGGTAACTTCAATGCCTTCTTTGAAGTTTGCTTTTAACCATAAAAAGAAAGTAAACGTCTTACGCATCACAAATTCTTTACAAAAGAAATTATGGAAAAGATAAATATAAAAAAAAAATATAATATCTGGTTTCGAACAAACTTTTGCAGTCTAGTTCGCGCTGAAACAGACAGAATTTTTCAAATAATTCCTCCATCGATTTCACAACAGCTTTCAGGTAATAAAACGTAAAAATTAAAACCTGAAATAGCTTTTTGAATTTCTTGACTCAGAAGAAAATTTTAAAAACTGAATAATGATGTCAGCAGCCAATAGTTTTAAAGGAGAAATGTCTAGAAAGTTTAAATGTTCTTTCCCGATTTGAAAGTCAATAGCGATATTTTGCTTGAAAATACTGACAGATTTAAGTTCTTTCACCATACATAAAAATAGTTTCCAAAGGGGAAAAATTATTGCCTATATATATATATATATATATATATATATATATATATATTGAATTATATATATAAATTTCTTCTCTATGTACAAACATTTTTTTTTTACTATTCCGACTAAAATGCATCACAAAATAATCTACAATTAAATACTTAATAACACAATTTGTCAGATCTGGAACCTGTACGTGATTGTTATCTTAAGCTGGATATATTTAAAAAAATTAAGTTGCGAATGGCAACAGTAGAGTTTTTATGTTGCTCTATACGAGTGAGAATAGTGGCCACGGTAGCCGAGTGGTATAGGTATCAGATCGTGGCTGGCTTTGTGACGAGTTCAAGCCCAGTACCACCAAAGACATGCGTGTAGGGCAGCGATGCACACGCTAAATCTGAAATGTTCTCTCGTTGGTGTGATGTGATGTGGTGTGGCTGTTAGCAGAGGGGAGTGCCAGCTCAGGTGTAGTCCACCGCACTTGACCACGGTTCAAAGTTACGTGGTCCGTCGCCAAAACCCTTCGTGTAGCTGAACAGTACGACGCTAATATTCACTCGCTCGTTCATTAGTGACAATAAAAATGACTTTTAGGCGTTCTTTGTGTGTTTCAGAGTATTAATAAGTATTAACTAAGTAGAGAGTTTTTTTATGCCATTTTTTTTTTTTTTAAAATTGATATTTTTGAGAGGTTAAAACAGTAGATTAAAGACAATTCTTCTGATTCCGAATTCGCTAACGGGAACTAAACTTATAACTAAAATTAGATTAATTTTAAATGAGTTCACAAATGATTAAATACCAACTGAAATACCTATATTTAAATAGGAAGCCATTTTATAATAATTATAAAATGGGTTAATTATTTATATTTTATAACAGCTATTTAAATAATAAGTAATATAGTAAACGCACAATTCTCTGAAGATCAATCTAAGAGAATTTTCATATTTGCAATACATAATGGAATTAAAATATTTATTTATCAAGCTTGTTTAATAACTACAATTTCTTCAAAGGCCTAACTTGAAGCAGATTTGATATATTTTTTCAAGGATTATACGTTTGCAATTGTTTAGGTTTCAAATCGCCAAAAGGGCAATATTGCGCCAAAGAGGACCACTCACTTTGGTAAAGAAACTGTGTCGATTTTACAACAACACGAGGTATCTTTGATAAGGATCACGTAAATTTGAGTGAGTGAGTGAATATTAACGTCGCAATGTTCAGCTACACGAGGGCTTTTGGAGACGGACCACATAATTTTGAACCATGGTCAAGTGACGTGGACAACACTTGACATGGCACCCCCCGCCCCTCTCCTAACTACAGCACCAACGGGTGGACATTTCAGCTCTCGATATATTTAACGCACATTGTTGCCCTACACGCCGGGTCATTAGTATATAGTACTGGGCTTAAACTCGTAACAAGGCCAGCCCCTATCCGATACTTTGACTACTTGGCTACAGCGGCCCACGCAATTTTGAACCTTGGTCATGTGCGTCGAGGACAATATCTAAGCTGGTAAATTGCTCTCCAAACTACAACACCACACCAACGTAAGAACTTTGAGCCTCGAGAAATGTAATGTGTTTCAGCCTTCTACAGCTGGTCTTCAGTCGCACTAGCGCTTGAACTTAACAATTTCGTGACCGTAACGAGCTGTCTACCACGGCTCGAAATAGTTAATACCATTTAAATGCATGAGCCTCTTCAAAGACCTGGCGCTTAAGATAAGGGGATAGGGATACAGCACAAAAATTAAATAATATTAAATCCAAAAAATCCTTACTTTGTTTGTGTGATGTAAGTTTGGAGACAGAGTAACCTTAAGTAACCTTTGTGTAGACGTACAAGAGTAGCTCACAGAAATATATTAGTTCAAATCAAACCAATATATGCCCCTACTCTTGTGAATTGTTAGAATTATATTCTTTTCTGAACAAATGAAACAGAATGTAATGGGAAAGTACCACATGCCTTGCTCTACGCAACAAAAACCAACCATGAGAACAAATCAATCGCTATATTTATTCTAGGGGTAATGATTCGAATGGGTCTCATCTCCCCCTATCGCGCCCTGATCGTCTGAATTAATCTGGAACATCTAATAAAGGAGAGGAGGTATCGACCATCATCTCTGCCTCCACGGTCATTTCGTTCGGATATTGAAAGGGTTGGAACGATATCTTCTGCTTTCTCCCCTTCCGACCCCATTCATCGATGCTAGGGATTGCAATTGTGTGATATCCCACTGGGAGGACGAATGCCAAAATTAGGGTTGGCGCCAAAGTTCAGGGGATTGTACATGGATTATAAAACACTTACACCAAATTAGTAGCGTATAACAGAATGTTAAATATATACTGTGTGTGTGATATTGCAATATTAAATATGTGTAATATAGTGATATTTAACATATATCTATATATACAGTATATGTGATGACAATATATTTGCATGACACTTGTGCGTCAGAATATTATAGTTTTAATAGAGATTATTTCATTTGGGCCCGATTATTACAATTGTTGATAGCAAGGTTTTCTTCGCATCTGATGTTGATTGGCCATGGCGAAAATTGTTTCAGTTACTTTTTAAGAGAATAATGGTTTTTTGATAAATCAGATAAAATATGTAATGTGCTGTACATGTGTATACATTGAATTATATTGTTGTAAATACGCAATTTATGAAAAACTTATATTCTCTTAAAAAGTGTTAGGATATAATTTAATTTTATTCTGGTTGGCAATGGCTGTTGTACATTCGCTTGTTGGTGAAATTTCTTTGCAAAAACTAATGTGTACGTGTATATTAAGGGCAAAGTTTGGGAATCCGACATTCTATTGAATACCTAGACATTGTACATAATACTTAAAACTTTCCGGTAATGTATGAAATGATTCATATTTCACACATTTCCAAGGTATTCTAAGGCCGCGGTAGCCTAGTGGTCAAGCTAAAGGACTAGTGACAGGTAAGCCACGAGTTCGAGCCTTGTGCCTCTGAAGACTCGTCGTGTAAGGGAGCGATGCAAGAAAAATCATCTGTCGAGAGCTCAAACGACCTACCGTTGGTGTGGTGGGGTCGTTAGGAGAGAGGGTGTTAGCTCAGGTGTCATCTTCATCACTTGACCATAGTTCAGAACGACAAGGTCTGTCTCCAAAAGTCTTTGTGTATCTGAACAGTGTGACTAGAATATTCACTCACCCAAGACATTCTGTTGAACGCCAAATGAGAAACTGGCGAAGAAGGAAATTATTCCCTGATTCCTTTCGAATATCACGTGGTAAGGCTCATGACTTTTAACGCACCCCCCAGGCTCACATGTGTCAGTTGTGGTTTGTTCAGGATTGTGAAAATACAAAATTTACTTAAATTTGTTCAACAAAAATTAGTTTTTACTGACTTGCTTGTGATTCGACTAAAGTATCGTAAGTCTCATACTCAAGACCAGGAACAAACATTCGATATTTAAAGTGATTATATTACTTTACAAGCAAATTTAATGTGAAAATAAATTTCAAAGTCATGACACATTGACAATCAGGGCACGAATCAGCGTGAAATTACCCTATAATCCTTTTAACAACCCTCCAAATATTTTGCCAGCCCCTCACAATTTTAAATTACGTTCTCCCAGTGGGATATCGCACATATTCTCCTATAATCATTAACGAAAGGGTCGAGAGGGTTCTAACTCTTTCGACACTAGAGGGAAATGACAGGGGAGGGGTCCATCTCACCCCTGATTTATTAGATGGTTTCCATGAACTCAAATGACATAGGCATGCGATAGATTCCGGAAGAGAAAAAGGGGCATTTTTATTCACCCCTTCTTTCCCGAGGATAACTACAGTGATTGATTTGTTTATGGTTGTTTGGGTAGGAAACGGAAAAGTGGGGGGGACTCTTTTTCCTGCAGATGATGTTTGGAATCTATGAGCTGGATTTCGTACATTATTCCCTATTTCCTCGGGCAGCGGTAACCCGATGGTCATAGTTATGAGTTACAGGACATGCAACTTAACAATAGAGGTTTGTGTTTAAATCTACTTTTTACCTAAATTCATTGGGTAAAACAACAGAGTTTATTGTAAGTTAAATGAAAGTGCTCGGAATTATATTTCCCTGCTTTGGTATGGAAATAGGGGGGTGGAAACAGCTCAAGTACCGTCCTCATTGCTTGATCGTGGCTTAAAATAACGAGACCATCCACCAATTGTCATTGAGTATCTTCAAATGCTGTATTACTGAAATAAACTAACCCAATTACCTAACCCCCTACACAATAGCTTTTAATAGAAAACCAATAATGAATCTGCATTCAAGATCGTTGGTTGCTTAGTTTGAATTATTTATTTAGTTGGATGATGACTGTTGCTAGATATCGCAATTTTGGATCAGGATTAGAAAACGAACACACTTCTCCATTGATACTTGTAGAACATTATTCCCTTCTTTAATCACATAATTTAGGTTAGTGTGGAAACTATTTCGAATTTTATGAGTGATGCATATCTCTCCCGTTAGTTTGTACTATTGAATTTCTTAACGAGAGGTTTCTACTTCAACCTAAATTAAGTTTACCGGATAAAGTGGATATTTTTTAAGCTGAAACAAGACAAATAAATAGAGATTGACTATTGATTGGGTTGCGCTTTGAAGTTATAAATGGGCTACTGGTGACCGACCTCGTAACTTTTAGCCCCTGTTACAAAATAAAGATAAAAATTGAGCTGTCCCTCCAGACTTTTAACATTTGTACCTCCACAAATAAGGATTTAAGGTTGTCTTCACCAAATGAAATTGGACCTGATTGATTGATTGATTATTTATTAATATCACACTCTGTGGCTACTCAAGCTTTTGGGAGACTGACCAAGTAACGTATATTTTGAATCCAGCTGAAATCACCAAAATGACATCTGATCTATGTGGCTGATCACTCTTGAAACTTCCACTTATAACAATATGAACATTTTGAGCCTCGACAGATGCAACGTGCGTCTACCAACCTACACGATGTATCTTTAGTGGCACCAGTATTCAAACCAATGATAATAATAAAACCAAAAATTATGCTTTACTCTTTTGAATGCATTTTATTATTGAAATGAATATGATTGCCTAGATTCGAAGAGAAAAAATTAGTATAATTCCGTATAATTAAATATATTACGTTCAATAATTTAAAATAGCCTAGTGCATGTACTAACTTCTAATATGTTCACTTTTCAATATTTTAATAATGTCTAGCTAGTTCAACTAAGTTATTGGCGAAAAAACTGTCATTTTAAATCTAATTTCAATGAAGACATCAGCGTCTTATTTAGTATATTCTCCTAACTTTCACATTACAGTACAAAAACATTTAGAGGTGGTACTAAATTTAAGATTCAAAGCATCCCATTCTATTACATTTGACATGATGTTACATACATAATGACACAAGACTTTGTTACTAAGGTACAATGTCAACCAAATGGCCTTTACTCACCGGGATGATTATTTCATCTTTGCATATGCACGTTATTATTTGAATTGGTGATTCCTACGGGTTGTACATTCCATATCATTAACAAATATCGTAGAAAGAAGCTCAACTCTTTCAACCACCATAGGAAATGAGGACAAAAGAAATTAGAGGTGAATCCCACTCCTCTTAATTAGCGCTGTTTCCTATTAATTCAAATTCCTGAGGCCAATAATGATTTGAACCAATTTGCACCAAATGTAACACCAGTCCTTTATCTCCTCAGCACATTCTGCAATGTCTGGGGGTTTTCTGTGAGGAGGCTGTTGATTCCCCTGCTGTTCTTAGAAAATTTATTTATGGGTTCATGGATCTGATCTAGTTTCACTAGACCAAATGGAAACTAGTCCCACCACCACCACTAATGATCTGCCTCGTAAAGAACAGACAATGTATGTTTAATATGTCCAGGCACGACATATTCACATTGTTATGATGTGGAAAGTTTGAGGATGTTTGTGAGAATGCAAAATCAATTATTTTTTCTCCCCTTTCTTTCCTTCAAGAATAAATGTAGCAACTGATATGTTTTCATGAGGTTGTTGGGTGTGTGGGGGGGGGAGGTTAGAAGCATTAATGATAATAAATTGGTAAATGGTATTTTGAAGTGCTAATCTGATTTTCTATCAGAAGTGACTGCTCTTTTACGTGTTAATCTTGGAAAATATCGAATCCAAGATCGTGTGAGCATTTTCCTCTGTTGAATCTACCTTACTCTCGAACGATACAAAGATAAATTGTCGACGGTTATCATAATTTTTAAACCACTGTCAAATTGTAATGATAAAAAGTATATTTGGTGCATCATTCTCTACATTTCTACACTGCACGAGAGGAACTCAAGGCTCAAGGCCAAACACAAGGGTTTGGAACATTGCTTCTTGTGACAAGTGAAGTCAGCTACAGTTAACGGGGGGGCTGTCAATGAGCTCTGATGCTATAATGCAATTTTTGGCAGAACAATCACTATGCTTGTGTCTCGTTACTTGTTACCTCCCTTTGGGGGTGAAGTGAAGTGAATGTGGGGTTTAGTGGCGCAAGGGCCAACTTTGGCCAAGCTGCGCCACTCCCTTTGGGGGAGTCACTAGATGCTTGGGAAGCAGCAGATATGGAAAAAAGAAATCATCCTACGATTATTCCCGACGGCAATGGAAAATGTCGTTGGGATAAACAGCAGAGCACTTAGCCTTGTCGGACTCTAATATCCAATCAATTACAGTAATGCTTACACTCCTTCTACCATGTTTTTAAAATATTAAAAAAAATTAATAATAACTGTAAGATTTTTATAAAATTTTGAAATTAAAATTTAATAATTTAAAGGTAAAGATAAAGTAATTTAAATAAATTAGCAGGATGGTAGGAGGGGTTATTCTTATCCAATAAGGATGCAACAATGAATTTTTAGCTTAGGAACATTCTGACGACTTACGCGTCTTTTCTTTAACAAGTCCTTTGGGTTCTTTGGGCCAGAATTAATGGCAACTCTTTTCCAACCAAATCCAAGAAACGAGAAGTGAAGAGATGCAAATAATATAGGATAAATATAGGATCTTAGAGTAAGCGTGATGGCAATGATGACAATGTAATGGTAGTGTAAAGGAATGTTCGACAATTAAAGTGCGTTGTGGTATTGGAGGATTATTGAAGTTCGCCGTTCAAAGATTCAAGTTCTACGTGTCGTGGATAAACATATTGTTGATCGATTAAAAGTTAGATGTACAGCTACAGACCACTGTAGATAAAGACAAGTTTATTACAGAATAATATAAGGTAGGATTGATTACTTACTATTATTATAATTGAAGATTAGGCAGTTCAATTATTGAGATAGGTCTGTATTATATTGTGTGTTGCGTATTGCGTCATCGTAGATTCTCTCATTCCTTAATTTATATATTTGTTCAAAGTTTAAGTTGAATATCTTACTAAAGTCATATTAAGATAATGTTTGATTCTAGTTATTACGATAACCCTACACCTCTAGCTCACGCGGATGCTTCGAGGGATGTATTTCCAAGGGGAGGTACATCACAACATCTTTGAAAGGAGAAAGGCTATGAAGAAATGGATCGTGAGTAGCTGATAGAAATAGCCAACAATGCTATACCTATGAATGAAACAAAAAAATTTAAATCAGGGGATAGATAAGCTTTCCTTGGTCATAGACGTTTCCCAATATCTTGAAAATGGGAAAATTTTGGTGGGTAATTCCCTTGGAAATTTTGTTCTGCATGCCAATATTTTTGCAGTAGTATCATCTCTGCCATCATAATTGTGAAAAGTTTCTTTCAATTTCTTAATTATTTATATTTTGAAATGTAGAAAACAATCCATTCAGAAATTATTTGCGATGTTTTAATAGCTTTTTTAAATTCAAGATATTTTTTTTCAAATTCACAGTATTTAGTTTTGAATATTCTGAAATTAGAAGCAAAAGTTGTCTCTAGTTTTGTTGTTTTTATTGGTTTTCATATTCTATATGTACGTACAACCCAGTTTCTTCGATAAACAATCCTTCAAAGTAAATAAAAACCATGATTGACATTTAGAAATCCAAAATATTTGAAGATTTTTCAAAGCTACGATAAATCCGCAGGAAGGATAACTAATAAAAATATTTTAGACATATTTTCCCAAGAATACAAAAACTAAATGCATGTTCAGTTTATTCACAAAATCCACCATCTGCCACACAGATAAAAAAATAAGTAAAAAATAAAGAGTAAAAGAAAATAAAGAAAGTTAACAACAAACAATAAAAGAACTAAAGATATCGAGAATAAAAGAATTTTAAAAAATAAGTTTCAGAAATCGATCCCTACAAAATCATTCTTTGACGAACAGAAATGTTTTTTTTTCGAATTCGTTTTTTGGATCCATTTTTCTTTTTCCCCGCTGCAGATATCTTTCATTTTTCAATTTTTTCGGTCAATTCGCGATATGACTTCCTTTTCGAATTTCATGTTTTCTAGGCAAGAAATGAAATGAAGCGAATAGAGACACAATGCTTCTCATCATGCCTAGCGTTGATGGAATGAATTTTCAAACCACTTTATATCGGTGCTTCATATTCAGTTAAAGAAACAACCAAAGGTAGTCAGACCATTTCATAAAAAAAGGATATATCATCCATCTTCAAAGGAAGGTGCTTCATTTTAAAAATATTCATCAATCAGTGGAAAATTTTCTGCAATAGAAATTTTATTCATTCGTAAAATTTTAGATATTCTTAACTTTAGATGTTTAGCTTTTACCTACCTCATGTATTTTTACTACTGCCTTCGATGGCAAGATTGGAGCTATTGCTGTAGAGGTGGAGCCACTATCACGAAGAAGCCTGAGTTCAACAGGGCTATAATCTTTTCCGATTCCAAATCGGTATTACAAGACTTATCTCAAAATCACCTCTGTAAATCACAAAGAATTTTAAAATGTGTGTAGATTGCTCTTCAAAGATTTTCCTCATAAAATTTCTTTTCAGTGGATACCGGCTCATTAGTACATTGCTGGGAATAATCAAAGTGACTTTCTTGCTAAGAAAGGAGCATTTCTGATTCATAGACCGACAAGAGAATTCCTTAACCTTTAATTCCTTAAGGCTTTTTACAAATATGACCTTTAAGAATTTTGAAAGGGAAGTTGTGGAAATGTCGAAGAACAAAAACTGAGCAATCTTGAACGAGAGCCCATCCTGTGTTCCTGAAGCTCCTAGAAAAGCTCATGTACCTTATTTTAGAATTTTGAGAGAGCATGACTGCATGTGATCTCATTTCTACAGTATTAGTATCGCCGAATCTTCTGACTGTGTGTGTGTGTGTGTACTCTGGTCAGCCGATGACCACTGAACATTTGGACATGTGCCCTGCACTAGTAAGTCTTAATTCTATTTTCGAAAAATATTGGAGAACACGTGCACTAATGACTCTGGTGCTATTGCAGTGTCGGGCATTTGTAAAATAAGATATTAAATAAAATGAAATTTTGGATATTGATGCATTGATTATTTGATAACGTCTCATTTCGAAGCTATGAGGTAACCATTGGTGACAAGTCTCGTAATTTTGAACCAATGTCAAGCTACGAGGGTGATACTTAAGCTTACAAATCTCTCTCCGAAATTCCAGCCATTAGAACATGATGACTTTAATTAGAAGTTAGATAAAATTAGAAATAAAAATATCGAATTCGAATTATTTTTCAGCAAAATGGTGGTTTTTTATTGAAGAAAGAAAATAAATAGTTTTCTGATACGTCATAATTCAAGTTTTCTGATTCAATGATACTTCAACTTCAAAAATTTTGATTTTTCTACCCAAAACAAAATTTTTCTGAACTCGAAATATTCCTTTTAAATCGCATACTACTTAAAACACGCAAATATTAAAAATTGTACAATTGTTTTTGTAGCAAATTATGCAAAACAAGAGGTGAGGATTATTTCGATACCTTTTTGCAAACTTTAAAAATAAACCTATTTAGAGGTTTTATTTTTTCAATTCCTACCATTAGTCTCAATATGTGTTTATTTATTTACCTTCGTGTAGTTTTTAGTCGTTAATAAAATACATTTTAAAACGCTCAATTGAGCTAAAATTTTCTATACATGATTATTTTGATGACAATGCAGTAATTCAATTATAATTAATAAAATTTAATTACTTAAAACTAATTATCCAAAAAATTAAAAATACAGGCAGCCATGTTGGCATCATTTTTGGTGACTTAGCGACCCTTTTGGCGACTTTGTGTCAAACATGAAAAGGTTTATTCCCTCACATTTTAAGGAGCTCGTTCTAGCTGAAATTTTCTATACACTATTATTTCGAGTAAAAATACGATAATTTAAGTATAATTAATTAAAATTACTTGACTGAAACTAATTATTTAAAGAATTACAGATACAGCCACGTTGGTTACATTTTTAGTGATTTGGGTCAAAACTAAAATATTTTTTCCCCTCACGTTTTAAAGCACTTATTTTAATTGAAATTTTATACACATGATTGTTTTAGATGACAATATGTTACTTGTTGCACAGGCCCCCATCTGCACTCTCTGCGATTTTCGGGAGGACATGGGTGCTGACCACATTCGCCGCTGCCCAGCCCTAAAAAGGGCTCCTCTTTGTGCGACCTTTATTGGTAAGCTAGGAACTTATTAGGTTAATTGTATTTTCTCGCCATTTTATTATTATTACACACACACATATATATATATATATATACAGTCCAGTCACATTAATGTGACCACCACGTACTTTCGACTTTGACGTTAAATAACCAATCACAGAAGGATGCTGGCATCGCAGTGCTATTGAGCGTATATAAAGGGTGTGTGAGGGCTTCGGAAAACACTACAGTCGTTGGCGTAATGCAAACATGTAAAGAGTTATCCGAAGTCCAAAACGGCATAATTTTTGGCATTCGGGAAAAGGTTGGAAGCATTTCCTCAACGGTTAAGTTTGTGGACTGTTCGTGTGTCACCGTGGTTAAAGTATACCATGCATGGCAAAATGGGACCGTCCAAAATCAGTGACGTGGCAAATGTGGTGTACCACGGGCCATAGGTGATAGAGGTGACTGACGGCTGCAGAGGTGAGTTCGGGAGACTAGACGTGCTACCGTTAAGCAACATACCAACCAGATGAACCAAGGGGCTACCAACAGTGGCTTCCAAACTACTGTTCAGCGATCGTTGTTGCATCTGGTTCTCTGAAGCAGGCGCCTGGTTCATGCACCTATGCTGACTGCTGTTCATCAGCAACGAAGACTGGAATTTTCACACAGGTACCGCAATTGGGCATCCAATGAGAGGCGACAGGTAGAGTTTTCTGATTAATCACGCTTTATACTCCATCGAACGGATGGTTTGGTGGTAAATACGGCATGAAACGTCTAAAAGCAAACACCCTCCAACAATTGCTGGCAAGGTTCAGGCTGGAGGTGGGAGCATTATGGTCTGGGGAATGTTTTCCTTAAATTTTTTGTGTTTATTCATCATTGTGGAAAGCACGATGGATCAATAGAAGTACGCATCTGTCCTTTCAGACCATGTCTACCCCTTTATGAGCATTGTTTTTCCTCAGGATGGTGGCATCTACCAGCAGGGACATTGCGGAGTGTCATACAACTGACAGCGTACGTGCGTGGTTCAAAGAGCACCAGGATCAGTTTATCGTTCTTCCGTGTCCAGAAAACTCACCTGACTTAAACCCAATCAATAATCTATGGAACCATCTCGATCGGGTTGTTCGCGCCATGGATTCTCACGCGCGTAATCTAGTGCAGCAATAGAGTCGGCATGGCTCAACATCCTAGTGAATACCTTGAGGATCCTAAATGACTATTTTCCCCTCTGCGAAAGATGGTTATTCTGGCTTTTGACAGTGGTCACATTAATATGACAGGACTGTATATATATATATATTACTTTGTTTATTTTGTCTGTTTATATTTTTGCTCCTAATTAAATTAATTACCACTTAATGGTGTGATTCTGTCATATGTATATACATATTTATATGAATTGTAACTATTCAATAAAAAGTAGCTAAAGTAAAATTTTTCTTTGTTGATTTAAGTAGGAATTAACTTACATTTTTTTTATTACTTGTTAAGAGTAAAATTGCATTCTGTTCTACATTTTTGTTTCTCTTTTATTAATTATTCATAAGTATTTAATTATTAAATTTTCCTATTTTCATGCATGACTGAAAATTCTAAATATTTTTCAAAATGCATCCACATATAGTATAAACATATATTTAAAAACCATTTCATGTGTATTTAATTATTTACATGATTTCCCTATCCTTTTAAAGTGAAACATTTCCTTTTTTATTTCACAAATATAAAAAAAATTAATTTAATGGCCGGTGATTTTTTCTTTAATCGTGGCTGTTATAATTTTGTCACTGCTGATTGATTGTTTTTGAACGTCGTATTACGAAACTACACAAATGCTGCTGACAACGGACCTAGTAGTTTCAAGATACAATAAAAAGACGGTGGCCGCGGGAGCCTAGTGGTCAAGGTCACAGACTTATGGCCGGCGTGTCATGAGTTCGAGCTAATGACGCTGAAGACTCGCCGTGTAAATGGTCTGATGCACGTTACAACTTTCGGGGCTCAAACATCTTACTATTGGTGTGGTGTGGTGGTGTGAGCTCAGGTATCGTTCTTGTCTTTTGACCATGGTTCAAAATGTTGAGGTCCGTGGCCAAAAGCTATCGTGTAGTTGAATAGGGCAACGTTAATATATACTCACTCGAAATCGAAAGACTAAGCTGGCACTTCATATTTCAATTTTTCGCAGTACGCCAAATTGAGAACACATTGAAACTCGACATATTTAACATGGATTAGTCCTTATTACACAACATGTCTTCTATGGCAGTGGTCACCAAACCTTTTGACCTCACGGACCTGTAAATTCACAATTTAAATCCTACGGACGACTCTCTAATAAGATTTTTTGAATGTTAAATATATTTATAAGAAAAATTGTGATCTATGAGCACATACCATGTAAAGAGTGTGTTTTTCCCAGATATAGAAGTTTAAGTTGGCATTACTTTCCAAGATGGCGACCGATTTAACAGCTGTCAAGTGATTTATTCTCAGTTTGGTTTGGCAATTCATCAAAACGATCATCAAGCAAGGCGTAGATTCGTCGAATGGGCCCAAAACGAGATTGCCGTTGTTCCCGATTTTCAAAAGCGAATTTTGTTTAGCGATGAAGCGCACTTCTGGTTGAATGGCTACGTCAACAAACAAAACTGCCGCATTTGGAGTGAAGCTAATTCACAAGTGTATGTCGAAACAACGTTACATCCAGAAAAACTGACTGTTTGGGGCGCTTTATGGGCTGGTGGAATCATTGGTCCGTACTTCTTCAAAAACGATGAAGGCCACAACGTTACAGTCAATGGTGATCGGTATAGAGCCATGATTACTAACTTTTTCATTCCTGAATTGAACAATCATGATGTCCAGGAGCTGTGGTTCCAACAAGACGGCGCAACATGTCACATAGCTCGTGCCACAATCGATTTATTGAAAAACACGTTTGGTGACCGCCTAATTTCACGTTTTGGACCTGTGAATTGGCCTCCAAGATCTTGTGATTTAACACCGCTAGACTATTTTCTGTGAGGCTATGTAAAATCATTGGTCTATGCGGATAAGCCACAAACGCTTGACCATTTGGAAGACAACATTCGCCGTGTTATTGCCGATATACGGACACAAATGTTGGAAAAAGTCATCGAAAATTGGATGTCCAGATTGGACTACATCCGAGCCAGCCGTGGCAGTCCTATGCCAGAAATCACATTTAAAATGTAATGCCACAAGATTATCTTTCGAATAAAAAAAATTCATGTCAATCGAATAATACATCGTTGTTTTATTGCAATTTAAATTTCTATACGTCTCAAAAAACACCCCCTTTACCTAGTTAATAAAATGAAACTATTAATTGTAACCAAATTATGAAAACTTTATTAATAAACCATAATAAAATAAATAAAAACTGTAAAAAGAATATGAAAAATAGTTCAAGTATATCAAACTTTTGGCATTATACATTCCTAGTGTGATACATTCCTTATTTACCGTGGTGTTTTTCTATGAAGTAGCGTTTTTATAACGTTTCACGTATTGTTATGAATTGAATTTTGTTTCAATGTATCTTAAAATATAACTTACATGATGAGTAAGTATATTCCACACATTTTTCTGGGGATCAGCAAAATATTTTCTCGTGGACCACTAATGGTCCGTGAATCACCACTTTGGCAATCACTGCTCTATGGTATCAGGACTGGAATCTACGAACTTACAGATGCAACGTAGTCCCGAATTAGCTAGCATGATGGCTTGGCAATCGTTACCAGCGTAGAAATTAATTCAAGAAGTGTATCAAAAAATATTTCTGAAACATATGCAAGAATAGTTAGCCGATATCGTTTGTTGAATCGGATAATTCTTGTTTTTCCCATATTTGTATAAGATATACAAGAATTTTTAATATTATATAAATATGGGACATTCGTATCTGGATATAAGAATTTCGTATCTGGAATTAAAATAGCTCAAATTGGGCTAATTAGCACAGTAATGCAGTTAATTGGGTAGCGGTAATAAATCCTTCATTCTAAATCTTAGTGCATCTGTGTTGGAGAAGTATTACCTCAATTTCCACGCAACACCATTAGAAGACCGAGTCCCATTTGATTAACCATACATTGCATAGATCATTTATTCCTCAAGACTTACTTTTCGGATTTTGCTTTTGCATTCATTGGTTTGCTGCCAGGTATCGAATGTCTAAAAATTTAAGAAATTGATTCCATCTTTTTTCCCCCTAGTTTCTGTGGAAGGCAGGAGGTCACGTCCACGAACTCGTTTCCGGTGTTGTTTGTGTAGAGTCACGTGTTAGACTTCTGATGTCACAAAATACCACTGCGCAGAGAATTAAATACATGTTTAATCTGTCGAGATTCAAAACTCCCAGGCTTGCGTGCTGTGGAAGTTTGCAGAGTGACTTACTAGCTGAAGTGCTAGCTCTTTTTCTAAACCTTTCTTCAAAATCACAACGTTCATTGACAATAAACTATGCTTTCGTTAGAAGTCAATCTAATAAACATCACTTAAGGTTTCCGACTACTTTCGGAACCGTGATTATGCAAAAGCGTATAAATGAATAATATGAATGATATTTACTGTCACTTAGATTAGGAAACGTATAAAAAATTGTTTTAATAATATTATTACAATAAAAAATATTTAAGTACAATATTTTGACAAAAAATTAGCATAGAATTACCAATATATTCAAAACATTTTCCTTTTATGAAAAATACTTCTATTATAATATTTTGCCTGTATATATAGCTCAGACTTTTGTACAGACGCTGAACTAGAATTTTTGAAATATATAACTTAGAAGTGGATTTATCCATATTTTACTACAACAGAGGGGAGAAGTTTTTAGAAAAAAAAGGCTGATAATTTTTTTAACTGGTATTAACTCTGAAAATAATGTGAATTTTTCAAACATCCTAGTTCAGACTCTCTGGAGGAGTCTTTACTTTATATAAGCAAAATATTATTATTAAAGAAGCATTTCCCATAAAAGGAGAATGTTTTGAAAATAGATAATTATATGTTCATTTTTTTGCCAAAATATTGTATTTAAATTAATTTTTTTAGTTATAATGTCCTTAAAACAATTTTATACATGTATTCTAATCTAAGTGAAACTAAATATCATGAACATTATCCATTTATGCGCTTTTTTAAAATCACGGTTCCGAACGTAGTCGATACCTTAATTAATCTCAAACAGGAAAATCCAATTGATTTAGAAAAGATTGATTGTTTAATTGGTTTTATTAGAGAAAGGGGGATATTCCTCAAAAATACACCAATTACTAATTCAGTTATGAAATAAAGGTGTATATGATTTTATCAGATCTCTGAAAATGTAAGAAAGGCGGAAATGATTGGATGGAAGGGCATGTGATATATATTGATCGAAATAGAAAAAAAATCAAAAATCTGTACCATCGTCCCTGGAAAAGGCAGATTTTTCCGTGACCCCTTCCCCATATTTTCAAAAGACAATTAACCCTACGTGTGAGCAAGCAGATTATTCTGTTAACTTGGAGTTATAACCCAAAGATTGCGAGTCCCTAAAAGTAAATTCGTATGTAATCTTAAAGTGTAAATAAATAAAAAAAATTAAAATAAAAATTGATGAAGCATCAAATTCTTGTTGACATTTATTCAGAAGACTTTTTAAAATATTGAAAACGACTTCACGTTGGCTTTTTATTCAGAAGAGAGCAGAATGAGATTTTAACTGCTCGTATTTAGACCTGTGTGTTATGGCGCCTTTGGCAACTGGAATGAAAAAGTTTTCCTTCGTCCCTTATTAGGACTTTTTTTTAAAGAAAAGAAATTATTTAAGATATCTCTTTAAATATTTAAAATGTTTTCATATTTAAAGCAAACTCAAATCTAGAAAAAAGTTTGTAAACACATTACTTATAGTTATTCACAAAAGAAGAAATACTCCATGAAATAAGTTCCCGAAAAAAATAAGCTGGAAGCGCATTTCTAGTAAAATGTAACGGGGGTTCAACATAAAAATAAGAGAGATATTTCTAAGAATTTTACTTAGTAATTGTTTGATGCTTCTAACAGACATTTTGGAAAACTCTTAACCTTTCAGAATTATCTAAACGGCGCGTGCATGCTTGTTTAGTACACTATGTATTCTTTGAAGATATAGAATAAACATCAATATATAAATATATTAGCATATGTACGATATGAAAACATAAACCACATATTCCTAATATTTGATTTGGATACAATCCTCTCTGCCACGATAAACATTTGCCTATCACTCCCTGCGAATCGCTTCACACAGCTTGGATGATAAACACGCAATAAATAACGGAGTTATTATATCTATGTTTGCAATCTTCTTGCGGTTGAAAATGAGATTCCAAAATAAACATACGAGCACGAATTTCATCAAATTTTTTTCAGAGAATATTTACATATTTTTATCTTGAATGGAGTCAAAAATTTGAAGTGAAAGGAAAAAGAACGCCTTCTGTTACATTTTAAAATCTATTCAATTACTCCATTTCGTGGAATATAATTTAGGAAAGGGTTCATTTTTCGCCTCACTTCATATAAAAGGATATAGTTGTGAATTTTTAGAATAAACTACTTCTATCATATATTGAATGTGTTATGTGTGGAGAAATTTCTCTGCAATATTTATTCATCCCATATGTAGCTTTGAAAACAAATAGAGAAAAAAAAAGTAATAGTCCAGGTAGATTCAGCCTCCCATTAAATTTGATATTATTTCAAACAAAAATTAATTCAATTTCTAATGTTGAATTTCATACTCTTGTTTCATCTTTTTAACATTCTCTAATTTACTGAATAATTTTATGTGTATTTTTAGAACCGTAACATATAAAATTCAGATAGAAATATTATTCCATAAAGCTACGGTGTTATATCATGAAAATTTATATAAGTAAATAGTTTTTATTCCATTGCTACTATTGTAGCTCACACTCTCTCTATATTTATTTATTTATTTATCTTGGTGGAATTTTCAATCGTTAATAAAATACATTTCAAAGCGCTCGATTGACCTGAAATTTTATATGCATGATTACTTTGGATGTCAAAACAATAATTTAATTATTATTAATAAAAATTAATTGATTAAAACTAATTATTCAAAGAATTACAAATACAGCCACGTTGGCATCCTTTTTGGCGATTTGTGTCAAAACTTGAAATGATTTTTTTCTCACGTTTTAAAGCATTCAGTTGAACTGAGATTTTATAAACACGATTGTTTTGGATAACAATACGATACTTTATTGATAATTAATACAAAAGAATTACCACTTAATATTATGGTTTTGTCCTATGTGTATACATATTTATATTAACTGTACTATTTAATAAAAAGCAGCTAAAATAAAATTTTTCTTGGCTGATCTAAGTAGAAATTGACTTAAATTTTCTTTTATATTACTTGTGTGTGTGTTTTTGTTATTGAATCATTTTTCATACGAAGATTTACAAATAAAGAGTTCTGGTATGTTTAATATTTCATTGGTCAAAGTTGTTCGTTTTTATTACATCAAATAACCTTGTTTTCTGCTAGTTTTGAAAGGAACTAAAATGGTTTCAAATAACTCCGCAAATTGAGCTTTGAAACGTTCATTTATGAGTCCGTCTTTCACATTGGTTTTTTAAAACGCGTTTCTGGCTATTGGTGTCAAAAGAAAATATTTTCGCTTCTTCTTAATAATAATCTTATTTTTTCCAATGCAAATTTCAACTTGCTTCCTTCTTGCGGGCAAATATTTTTGTTGATTAGGAACTTTTTAAACAATAATATTTAGATGATATCGTTTTTACATTGACACATTGGGTAGTCTTTAGTTGAGTTGATGGATTTTTGACACATACACCGTAGCCAGTGGTATCGATAGTAGTAATTTTATGAGAGAAAGTCTGAAAACTCAAAGAGTTATATATTCGTTGGTGCTATACCCCATAACTAAATTCGCATAGTTTTGCGTATTCCTAAGAGCATGCGTACCATATTTTAAAAACAATGAAAAGAAAAAAAGAATCATTTTTTAAATAACAACGAATAAATAAAAGCTATATTTTAGAAAGGGATAACTAAAATGAAATTTTAAGAAAAATATCTAGATCTAAAAATTTAATATAAAAAAATAATATAAAAGCTTATTAAAATTATCCTAAGAAATTATCGTAAATATTATGACTTTATTTACTTCTTCCAACAGCAATAAAGAAGCTTACTTATGTTTGCTGAATCATCTTTTCCCAGGCTTTTGGAGTCAGTGAAAGTATTTCCAAATGAAAGCAATAAAAGAAGAAATTTTTCCTTCACCACTTCTGTGGGAAGTGGCATAGAAGCGACATTTACAGGAGAGAGCCACCACCACTGATCATTGTTTGCTTACCTTTTGAGCCATCTGGCGTTCTCAGCAAAGAGAGGTAAAAAGTTTTCTTTCAGAGTTTGAGTTGGGGAGAATTATTTTTCTACTTTTTTCAACTAACACCTTTTATGTTCAAATACACACATCGCACTTTCCTTGGCCCCGAAGGAAATTATTTGGATTTTCCAAAAGTTTTTCATATGCATTTTATGGAGAAAATTTTTAGAAATAGTTTATTTCCCTTTTTTGATTAAAAAAAATGGCGTAGCAAAGAAGGCCCTGACTTAATTTTAAAATATCTGTATCGAAATCAGCATATTTTCGTGCATTCTCTACTACTTCATTTATTAATTGTTTCTATTTATTTTGGTGTTGTAAATTTCTTAATCATCATTAAGGAAAAATGAGAACAATTTGACCAGTTTCAAAGCAGTTTCGCTTCTTTCATCAAAATTGTCTATAACAGTGAAAAAATATTTGCTGGATTTGGGTCTAGAATTCACGACAATACATAAATTTTAACTAAAGATTCACTAACAATATTCTCTGGAAAAATCTTGAAGATTTGAAACCCAGTTTGATTTAAATAGATTGCATGTATGGATCTCTTAATGAATCCTTACTATCTGGTTCCCTTCACCAACGTCTTTTGAGGGGGACTATTGAAAAAATAGGACATTGCCACATCCAATAACTGTTCATTTTTTTCAATTCCAAAATCGAGTTTTTTTGCATGGAAACGGAATTCTCAAATGCCTATCCAGCAGAGAAGTTATCATTCGTAAATAATTCTAATTATATTTCTCAGTACATAGTGTAAATGTGTTGAATATGCATATAATTGTAATTTTTTCAAAAACAGTGATGAATAACTATTAAGTCTATGGGAAAGTTAATTTTCATATGTTTGGCCTTTATGGCAATGTTTCTCAAACTGTGGGGCACGCCCTTCTACGGGGGGTGCGAGCATATTGAAAAGTCGAAAACAGCAGAATATTTTAAAAAAATTATTAATTTACTTAAGGAAAACAAACAAAAAATAAAATACACATTTACACTGATATAATACACTTATAAATGTGTCCGTACCGCACAAAGTATTTTATAATTACTTTAACAATACTAAGTTAAGAACTAGTTTAATAATCACCAGTGTCCCCATAGGTTTGACATATATAAAATTAAAAACAAAAATTAACACTTATTTTGTATTTTGTGTACGGTTTATAATTAATCTCTTAAAAGCCAATTGAAATTTACGCGATTTGCTACCCAATGCCACGGTTTAACACGTAGATGAGCACATCTGGTGTATTGGGGAGGGAGCAGAAAAGGAATAAAAATAAGCAAACCCTCTGAAATAAGTAAATCCTTCCAAACACTGTGAATGTCATTTTATTGCATTCCAAAGCCTTCAGAATAATTTTAGGGATAGCAGTGCACACACGTACATATACGTCTTCGAAAAGACGTATATATACGTCCGGGACAATTAACACACTTCCTGAGAGAGACGTTTACATACGCCGGTGGCACTTAGATGATAAAGTCGTACTGTAGGTTTAGCTTCAAAGTATAGTATTATTAAATTCAATACATTGTTATTGTATGGGGGCGCGATGAAAATATTGATTGAATATTGGGTCGCAAATATTGAAAGTTTGAGAAGTCCTGCTTTATGGAGATTTAAGGATGAAGGCAGTAAATATCATTTCAATTACGATATTAACCCCCAAACACTGTTACCTTTATTACAGGTACTCCCGTTCAGGAAAACAAACCCTCTAAATTCAATTCTTTTTGCAGAAACATTTATTAAAAAATAAAAACTTTTCACGTGGGAAACGTTCCAACACACTCCATTGCTCTTCTTTTAAACTCCAGAATCTTCTAAAATTAAGTGAAAAAGAAAATACTTTAAAAACTTCCGTAAGAAACCCTTGAGGAACTAGGTGGAAATTTCTCGAGTGAATTAAGCGTCACTCCCTCTCTCACCCTTCGATCTTCGGGGATTCGGTTTAATCTTCAGGACGATGGAAGAGAGGGGGGGACGGCTTAAACTTTAATCATTCTCCTCCAGATAAGAACACTGTATTGTCTGTTTTCCTATTTTGCAGAATGTTGGATGTGGAGGGAGGGGTCAATCATCAAATTGTTTAGCTGGGAGCGTTCCATCGAACAGGATGGAGAATTCGGTTTTTAATTTTTTACATGCACTTGCTGTATTGTAGGGTGGCTTAAAGGGTTTTATAAATGGATAAAATGTACGAAATATATTTTTTTTTGTGCACGGATGCAGCTTACTTAGTACTGCAAAAATTACAATGATATAATTTGAATGTATGAGCGCAAATTTACTAATGTTTAAACGAAAAAAAATGCATGCATCTACAACAATAAATCTGCCATAGAAATTAAAATTTTATTGAGCAGAATTTTATTTTAACAAAAGATATTTCATCTTAACAAAAGGAAAGAATTTTGTAAACTACATCAAATTACAACGAACTAAATGGGTAGGTCACGTTATCAAAATGGATGAAAACTGCAACACTAACAAATTTTCAATGCCCAATCAATTTTCAGACGAAGGAAAGGCAGGCCAAATCTTAGAGGGATTGATGGTCTACAAAAAGTTCTCATAGTTTTGAAAACCTAAGAATTGGAGAACATTAGCAAGAGAAGAAGGCTGGCCTGGAAAAGGCTTCTTGGGAAGGCTGGCCTGGAAAAGGCTTCTTGGGAAGGCCAAGGCCCACCCACCCTGGGTTGTCGAGCAACTGAGAAGGAAGGAAGGAAATTATTCTTTATAACTCTTAAATGCATTTATTAGATTTCATTAGTTTGAAAGATGCTGAAATAGAAAAAATGTGATGGACTACTGGCTAAGAGAACCTCATTTTTCTGAATTTCAGTCAAATGATAAAAATTACGTTTAAGTCAAGCTAGACCTACTATTTCGCTGAATCAATTTTTTAGTATCACGTCTCTGTTCTACACTGGGATTTATTAGCCATTTTAACCAAATACTATATTATGTACAATACCATTAAATCTACACGAAAAAATAAATTAAAATTTTTATTTTTTCGAAACGGGTTGCACTTTGGCAATTTAGCCTTTGCAGACACAGCAATTTCTCAAGTATGAAAACTATTTTATTCGTGGCACCATATGGTAACGGTTCCCTCAACCAAATTTTTAGCACTTCAATTTCTTCAATTCAAGTTCACGTTGGATGCTAAATATTGCCGTGTTTGTAATTTTGCCAAAAAGTACCTGATTGAAATTGATTTTCAAGAGGGCTTTTACATGCCGCATAATCATATGACATGCGTGCCAACAATTTTCGCTCCCAAAAAATTAATCAACTCCAGTCGGGATCAAACCTCCGAAATTGGGCTTACGAGACGGGCACACTACATCAAAGCCACCGAGACGACACATAAATAAATAAATAATGAAATAAAATGCCTTAAACTCAAGAACCAACTTGTATAACGTAAACAGATATGGGTACGAAAGGGATTTAGTCACACATTGGGGTCTACAAAATGTACGAACCAGAAGGAAAATTTTACAAAATTTACAGACCTGAAAGTAAATTCTACAAAATTTATTGATAAGGGAGAAACTTTAGAGAAATCTGCGGGTATTCCATTTTTGACACTGCAAGCGCATGGATCGAGTAGTCTGTACGTAATCCTCTTCAAAATTAATGTCCAAAAGAAAATTTTACAGAAAATTTTTAGAAAAACAGTCAAATATATAAAGGTCAACGAATTTGAGAGGAGTTATGTTTTATAAAAGGAGAATGTTCTGAAAAAAAAGTAAACTTCTCTCTCTCTACTTATTCAAAACCATTGTTAATTTTTCAATTAAAAATAGTAACTTTCAAACCGATTTTTGTAATTATAAAGTAAAATTTGAAATATTTTGCAAAATGTGTTTGAAACATGAAGTAAAATATTTCTAACTATCAAATTAAAAAAAAATAAATATTGAAGAAACTAAACATATCTTGAAATGTTTCGGAAAACTATTTAAGAAGCTTATGTTACGTTACATGTCAATAACAGAGCGAATAAGATTTAGCCTCTCAAGAAAAGCCTAATATGATTAGCAAGATCAATGTTTCCCAGAATCTTTGTTGATCTTCTCAGCAAAAACAAAATTCAGCAAAGAAAATAGGTAAAAAAAAAACTATTTCTCTTTGCTGACCTAGTTGAATAATAAATTCTGAAACAAAATTTGAGGTCGTATTCTGTGATTGAAACAGAGTAGATGATTTTAAATTTCGTCACTTGAAGTCATTTGCAATGTTTTTCAAAAAATTGCTGTCTTTCACACACGTTGCTCTAATTTAATCAGAGCTTTAACACATTGAATAGAAGTGAGCAGCAAATATTTCTCTACAGCAAATGCTCTCTCAATAACCCGTCAGAGATTCTTAAGGGTTTTAATATTCTAAGAAATACTGTAAAAGTATGTGATAATTATTCTTCTTAAGTATATTGTCATATTGCTTAGTTGCTATTATGCTCCGAATATTATATTATGTTGTGTAGCGCATTTTTTTTTGTAACAAGAATTCGATCGAGTGACGATTAATTATTTATGTCAGCAGCATATCTGTAGAATACTTTAACAAAAGCTATTAATTCTTTAATCCGAAGTATATACATAGAACTTTTTAGTTTTCCATTAAATCAGACGGACCTTAAAAGGTATAAGACATTAAGGAGTGCACGAAACGCATAGCATACGTTTCAAAAATTTCAAATAAAACTTCGCAACCACCCATTTTTTTTTTCTTTTATTGGAAGCTCAAAAATTTATCCATTTAACGAATTCCGATTTCTATTTTTCTTATTCACACCTCCGTTTTATCAGACGATTTATTTTTCATTTGCACCGCAGTCTGCTTTTACGGGAAAAGGAAAAGAAAAATCACAAATTCAATTCACTTCTGGAATACGAATTCGACAATTCATTGGTGCCTTTAAAAAAATAAAAAGTAAAAAAAAAAGTCTTTTCAATACCAGGTACGAATGAAAGATTCTCGCATAATTTCACGCCCTGAGAAACAAAACAGGTGCGTTTTTCAACCCCCTACATAAAATTCATTTACTTTTTCAACCCCCCTTCAGTTCCGAATTTTTACTCTTCTATATCGGTTTTATGACTCACCTCCCCGATGATTGCTTAAATAGAAGCGAAGTGAAATGAAGTCTTTTACGTTCAAAACAGGCGCCCGTGAGAAAACCTAACAAAGAAGCTGCATGAATGGTTCGTGGAGACGTTTTGAAGAATCTGTTTCTCTTTTATCAGAATAAAAGCTGTTTCAAGAGTTCAAAAATAGTTTTAAAATAAATTCAGTATTTTTAACTTATATCGAAAGGTTCATATATAATTAATTTGTAGAGTTTTGATTTCGCGCTTGTGTGTAAAATTAGTTTCATACGAAGTAATAACTTTGTTTGGAATATTTTACCAAGTATTAATACTTTATACAAATATATATACATAATTATTAAGTACATAGTTGGTTTTGGTACTTTCTATTTACTTTAAAATATTAATTTGAATATTATTTATTATATAAAGTAACTATGCGCTCGCTGCAATTATTTAAAAACCACACATAAATGAAAACAAATGAAAACTTTTTTTTCATATTTTTAGTGCCCCTCCATTTAGATTACACTTATAAAACTGTTTTTAAAATATTATCACAAGAAAAACAAAATATTTAAGGGAAATATTTTGGAAAAAAATTAAGAAAGAATGACATTTTAAGAAATTTCCCCTTTTATAAAAAAAGCTTCCATAACTATAATATTTTACCTATGTATAAATAGGTTTTCTATACAGAATCTGAACTAGATGTTTTGAAAAATCACATCATTTTCACAGTTACCATCAATTTAAATGATAACCGAAGGTTTTCTCTCGTTAAAATGTATCTATGTTATGTTAAAATTTGAATAAATCTGATCCAAAATAATGTACTTCAAAATCTTAGTTCATGCTTTGTACAGAAGTGTTAGCTGTATAAAGACAAAATATCATTTTCATAGAAGTAATTTTTATGAACGTAGAATGCTCTGAATATATATATATATATTTCATTCTTTCCAAACAATTTCACTTAAATCATTTCTTGTAAAAATATTCTCAAACAATTTTATATGTGTATTCTAATTCAAACGACATTAAACATCATAAATATTACCATTTATACGCTTTTGCAAAATCAGGTTTGCAGCGTAGTCAGTCATCTTAAGAGGAGTTGGAAATATCTATCTCTTATATATACTGACAATGTTAAATTGGCTGTTTTCGATGTACTTTTTCTCAAATTCCGTTGTATGTACATGGTGGAGATTTTTCGTACAATTAAAGTACATCTATCTCATTATACTAAAATGAGCTTTAAGCTTAATTTTGGATTTTTTAAAATTATTTATGAAATATTTTATCAAACATTTTGCGAAATTTGACCCATTTTGCATATAAAAAATTTGTAAAAAATAAATTTTTGAGATTTTACAAAAAGCTGACTTCAGTATATATTAGATATCATTATACATATATCATAAAACATTTACATACCTGTGAACAGTAGTTTCTCAGAAAAGGTACATCGAACATCAAAATTTACATTTTGAGATAAATTGATTTTAATGTATACAGTGAGACTTTTAATCGGCTAGGAAATAAGAAAGTAAAAGGATTAATTTACAATAGAATATGCATGTTTTGGTTTATATCAGACGTTTAACTTATAAGCAAAGACGAAGTACTTTGTTTACATTTTTCGCCTTTCAAATGGGCAAGGCCCAGTTTCAATGATTATTTAAAACTAGGTTTTAATGGCTTCTAATTACCCTAAAGTTTAAAGTAAGGTATTTTTTAGAAAGGTTAAAATCTATACAATTTCAAAATGCAAAAATCTCAAATTGTCAAAAAAATAATATTTAATTTTTCAACACCTCTTATGTACGATTTGTCTTTCATCTGATATTTAGCAAATAAATAAAATATATTTATCTTGAGGTTTAGAAGAATCCTCTGTTCCCAATTTTATTTTTAAGGCGTAAGAAAAGTGAATTCATTTCTAAATTTATTTTTGATTTGCATTTGTTAAGGAACTCTATATTGATGACTGGTATTTCATTTCTAATCATACGATATTTCTATAAATGATTGTTACGTTGACATAGCAACACGAGATAAAATAGCGTAAACAAACTTTTAATATCACATAATTATAAAGTTGAAAACTTTTGATCTATACTAATAGTACCATGCAATAAGACCATTTATCATATTCAAAGCATTTTACTTTAAAGAAAACTTTTAGTAGTTTACTTGTAATTTGAATACTTTACCAAGTTAGGAATAGTTAAGACATGCGTTATATAACCAAAGCAATGAAAAGTACGGCGTAAACATGACATTTTAACCACTTTAAAATAACAAAAAATATTCCAGTATCATAAACGTTGAACATTTCAAAATTTGTATTTTAACCCATGTAACACTTCAAAACTCTAACCGAGAAAAGTTGTTAAAATGTACCCCCGAATCCCATTAATCCTCAAATTTTTCCAACTTTCCCGCAGAATGGTGTGAGAAAAGATCCCCCAAAATCTTTCATAAATCATTATTGAAGTAGAGACGTGGTCAGAATATTTATCAACAGACGCCATTAATAACGAGGAAACTGTGTCAACGATTTTTTTCCCTCGCCATACTCTCAAATTTCTTTCCAGAGAGAAATCGATTTAATAATTAATATAAACCTCAATAGAGGGGGAAAAAACTATTTTTTTTAAAAAAAAGGCTTTTTTCGTTCAGTGTTTTCTTAATGTATTACAGATAATTTTAACACGAGAAAAGTTTTTTCTTTCTTAAATGCTATTATTAAAAATCTATGGTTCAAAAAATCAACTAAGCAGCATGTTTTATTTTCTGTTCCTTGTGTTGTAGCTCTCGTATATGAGCTATTTTAAAAGCATAAAATTTTTATTGAATTTATATATTTTTTCGCATATCTTGAGTACTGTATTGATGGAAATTCAATGAAATGCCTCCGAGGGAGTCAAAAGTAAAGATAAGTGTAACAAAGGGGGAAAAACAGATTTTTTTTCTAATTTCTTAAAATATTTTAAGCTTTTTTTTATAAAATATAGTGGGTTTTCCCCAGATATTTTGAATAAGTGAACGTAATGTTCATCCTAAGGATGTTCTGCTTTACTTTTCAACCAGGACTAGTGCAGCGATTGGAATGCAACGCAGTGTGTTTGAAAAAAGAAAAAAAAATAACGAACGTTCTACTGGAATTGCATATTTAATTCGATTTCTGAAAATATTTCTAAATATTTTTTCAATGTTTGGAAAAAAAAATCTCACAAATGTATGATTAATGTTCTCTACCAGAGTGTAGAGGTGTAAAGTATAATTACGAGACCAGATTTAGAAAAATAATTTATTCAAAATAAGGAACATGATATTTTCCATTGTAGTAAAAAGTAAACGTAAAAAATATACTTCTAATAAAAAAAATTTTAAGAAAATAACTCAGATCCGATCTAATAGATCTCGCATATCAATGTAACATACATACATTTAAACCATTTTATCATCGTCATCTAAAGTTGTATATTTATAACATATCCTCATTTATATTTAAAGTGTTGCCAACTGCAGATGACTAAACTAACCGAATAGGGTTCAAATCGTATTTGAGACTCGAATCCGAGATCACAGCACGGAAATTGGAAAAACGTTAGCAAATACTTAAAAACTTTTCAACAATTGAAACAAAGATAATTCCTGGAATAAGAAAAATAAGTGATTCCAGAAAAAACCTATAGTTTTATCTTTCCGAAGTATATTATATTGCATTACTATTCTACGCTCTACTTTAGGTTTGAGGAGGACTATCGAAATTATACAGAATCAACATTACATTCAAAATGACCACAGACGGGAGCCTTCAAACTGTTTCCGCTATATACCTTGCATGAGAAACCTAATTTGAGACTTGTTTTCAGAGGTAAAATATCTCAATATAAACTTTGTGGGATGTAGTAATACGTATATACATTTAATGTATAACGGAGCCATAAATGCTTGAAATGTTGTAATTATGGCATACTAGCTGGTATACCCGGTCTTCGCACGAGTGAATTGAAAAATTAAATAGAATGGATTGAGAGAAGGATAAAGAGGTTTTTAATGAGTTTTTACATGAATTGCAAATTAAACAAAAGGAAAAAAAGCTTTTTGCATATCTCAGCAGAACAACAAAAAAAGAACATATTTGTTAAATTTTAAGTCTGTAGATCTAATAGATGATAAAAAGGATTTTTTTTTGTTTTATTTACAACTCACATAACTCTGTTTTGGGTCGATTTAAAAAGAAACCTTCCTTGAGCTGATTTCTGCTCAGCAAAAGTAACACATTGTTACAAATTTTGTGTAAAGAACGTTTAAAGAAGTTTAAATAACTTATATCTAGAAGTTTAATACGTTGATATTACTTTCTGTACTATTTATTTTATGTTAAAATCTTGCCACAACCTCTCCCTTTGAAATCTAGTCCAGTGTTTCTCAAACTGTGAAACGCGTCTCTAGCGGGGCGCGATAACCTTACGAGGGGACGCGAGCATATCGAAAATAAAAGATTTAAAAAATAATTAATTTACTGGAATGAATTAAAACAAAATACTTTCAGACAAAATAAAAAATGCACCTTTACTCTGATATAATTTATAGGTGCGCGCGCGATATTAAAAGTCATCGAAAATAAAAACTTCAATACCTAATTAGCTATCTTTAATCCTATAACCAAGTAAAAAAAACTTTTATTTGATTTGCTGTAATCGTATGATGAGAGATTTTTTTACTGGAACATAAAAAATTCATCACTGTCATTATTTTTGAAATACTGCACATTATAACTGTAATCGGTTCGATATTCTAAGTTACTGGTACAGTTAGTTATGACCCCTATCTTATGTGTTTGTTTTTCCTTTAGGGAAGCTGTAAGTAATGTATTTCTCTGTTGCGCTTTTTTCCTTGCAAAAGAGTTTTATGATATTTGGAAAACCACGGAGAGCACACGCACACACACACTTTGAAGGATTACTTGGCCAATACTTATTTTTATGAGTATTCTCAAAGATATAAAGCATAATGAAAAACGTTTTACATGATTCTTTTAGCAGTAACATAAATATTATCATAATGGATATACTTTTTACCCGGAAGTGGTCACGCGGGACACACAGATTACGAAATCGTTAATTCTGGCAAAACTCTTCATTTGTAACCAAAGAAAAATTGAAAAGTAATCGAAAGTAGGTAAGACAACTTTCTCTTAATTAAATTATTCACTGGAATCACGATTTGTATCGAGTACAGTAAAATAACTATAAATAAAAAAGGATTGGGGTGACTCAATAACCTCGCTCGACCGTATCGAGTGCGCGCCTGCTCCCGGGTTAAAACCTATTGAAGTCTTTTCGCTTTAAATATTAAAATTAATACACTTATTCTTCATCGCAATTTTATATTATTGTTCATTATGTAACATCAATTATAAATGCTAATTCTGTGAGGCTTAAAATTATAATTCGTTTAAAACTAATTATGATTTGAGCAACCATTTTAAAAAAATCATTTTACATTTTTGTAAACATTGTCGAGCGCTTGGCTTTGATCTCCTTACAATTCAGCTTTTATATCAATAATGTATTATTTTCTTATAAAAGAACTCGTGCAAAGAGCGGGCACTTCAGCCCCGGTATACTTTTAATGTATCAGTTTCTGCACAGAGTATTTTATATCTAATTAATTAATACTAAATTAAGAACAATTTTAATAAATATTAGACTTCCGTGGGCTTGTCTTGCAAAGCAAATATTTTATAAGGAATGCTTATGATTAGAAATTGACCCTCTAAGTTCTTTTTCTATATTTAGCAGATATCTATATTTTGTCTTTTAAGCAGCCACCGCATTTTGCAATATGTTCAATTTAAAAATTAGAGAAAGGAAAAATAACATTATAATTATCCTAATATTTTATTTACTTATTTATTTATTTATTTTTTGCTTAAAAGTTAGTATTTAAAATTTAATACTAATATTACTAATTTGTATGGTTTATAATTAAGATCACCTATTGTAGCTTTAGCGTCAATGTGCATTATTATTGCATTCAGTACATTATTAATGTACACTGCTGGACAATTGCTAAGGACAGATAAAACTATCATCCATAACAACCACAAAATGAAAGGAAGCAAAATGTTGAAAAAAATAAGTGCGGGATATTAGTAAGAAGAAGTATGAGTATGCAAAATTTTTTTCCACGTCTGATCATCACGTGATAACGTTCATAAGACCTTTAAAGGTTTTGACGCGTGTGGACAGTTGTTGTTTCAAGTCAAAGTTTTACAGGAAAGATTTAATAGACGAACTTGAAATTTTTGGCATGTCTTCCCGACATCACATAGATGATTTTATGCATGGCCGAATTATTGGAAAGATCGAAGAAGGGCGAAAAATAACAGATGTTGCCAGGGAGTTCGACATCGCTCACAGCGTTGTTTCACGGCTGTGGAAGTCATTTAAAACTACTGGACTGTGTAGTAGACGGCACGGGGGAGGTCGTGTTAGAAGTACGACGCCTGCAGAAGACAGATATATCGTCCTATCAGCAAAAAGGAACAGGCGCACCACAGCTCAGCAGGTGGCAAATCAGTTTCTTGCTGCCTCAGGAAAGCAGATCTCCCGAAAAACTGTTGCCAGACGTTTGAGAGGAGGAGGACTATACGCACGCAGACCTGTTGTGTGTGTCCCATTGACCAGACAGCACCGTACTGCCCGTTTGCAATGGTGTCGTGAGCATCACAATTGGACTGAACAGGAGTGGGCATGCGTACTATTCTCAGATGAGTAGATTGTAGACGCCAACTGATCTGGCGCGAGAGTGGTACTGCTTATGGTCCAGAAAATATCCAGGAAAAGGACCGATATCCGACATGCAGTATCATGGTGTGGGGCGGCATCATGATCAATGGCCACACGCGCCTACATGTGGTTGCGAATGGGACTATGACGGGCCAACGATACATTGATGAAGTTCTACTTCCTCATGTTCGTCTTTTCTGTGGTGCTGTCGGTGATAAATTTGTTTTTATGGACGACAACGCAACATGTCATCGAACACTCGCTGTTCAGGATTGTCTAGACAGCGAGGGTATTCAACGTCTCGTATGGCCAGCGCGTTCTCCAGATCTAAACCCCATTGAAAATATGTGGGATGCTTTGGGGAGGCAAGTTGCTGGTCGAAACAATCATCCGACAAACAAGAACACCCTCATCCGTGCACTCACAGAGGAATGGGATAAATTGCCTCAACAGCTGCTGGATAATGTTGTGCAAATTATGGTACGACATGTGGAATGTTGCATCACACTCAACGGTGGTTATATCCCGTACTGATACCTTTCTTTAAAGTGCCTGCTGACTTTTAGATGCATTGTTCCATTTCTCCGTACGCAGATCAAATGAACATTTTTTTTTCTTTCAGATGTTTCACAGCTTTTGTACTTTCCAGAACAATAAATATTCTTTATTCTAATGTCTGAACAGTGTGGCAACTATATTTTATCCTACTCGGCCTCATGTCTCGCTTAATGTTATGCTACATAGCAATTTGTGATCCGTCCTTAGCATTTGTCCAGCAGTGTATAAGGGGGCGATAAAAATTGTGATCGAAAAGGGAGCGCCAGTATTGAAAGTTTGAGAAGCACTGATCTAGTCTTATTCTGAAATAAAAAAAAAATAGAGATTACTCTGATCAAAACAATAAATTAGAAGCGAGCTCCCACTGGAGCCTGGACTAGACAAAACGAAAAGGGAAAGATTTGCTTCACACATAAAAAAATTGATATATGCTGCCGTGGGCATTTTCTATACGTGATTATATACGTGTAACGCTAACGGTTTTTGCATCGCACGCCAGAATAGTTTGCTGATGGCAAAATGTTTCTCTACTTACTTGACAATTATCGTTACATTTTGAACACTTAGAGCACTATCTTTATCAATTATAGCATATGTGTTATTCTAATGTACGAGCTATATCATTGTAAAGTTTCATTAAAATCCATTCAGTTGTTTTTGCTTGGAAGAGTAACAAACATACATCCATACAAACTTTCGCATTTATAATATTAGTAAGTATTTTTCCTTTCACCGGTAATTAATTGTTCATTAATGTTCGTTTTTAAAACAACATACTTTGTTTGGTCAAGTTACTTTTATTTATCAAAATTAAAATAACTTATAAGTTACTTCAAAATCGGTAAGTTAAAATATCAAGTTTTGTAATTATATTTCTACTGTATAGAAGGTGACGCTTGGAGAAAGTATTTCTGATAAGAGAACTATTGAATGATTCAAACGGAAGGAAATAGAAATAAAGTACAATTTTTTAAACAAATAGTGGATACAAAATATAATATAATTTTTAAATCTGATAAGAAAATGCACCGAGTCAAATACAACTTTTAAAAGTAGAGATATATTTAATTTTTTCTTTAGTTAGCTAATTTTCATGATTTATGAACAAAGACATGCTATATTTCATCTGCCACAGTTTTAAATGGATATGAAGGGGTGTTTTTAATATTAAGTCAATGAATATAACTAAAAAAATCAGTGGTTGGTTGAGAAATATTTTAGGTCTTCATTTGAGACTTATAATTTGTTGTAAGAATCTGTCATTTTATAATGTTAGGGTATTTCACGAAGAAGTCGTCTTGGATCTCACACTTCAGAAAGGAATGTTTGGCAAGAATTTCCAAACCATTCCATAGAAAAATGCAACTTTGACGAAATTACGCCAAATGCTTTTTGCACGATGCTCTGACGCACTTTCACCCAGTTATAATATTTGAACAACATGGTCCAAATCGTAGTGTTTATTGGATCATTTTACTTATTGTATTTTTGCCAGAAGTCCTATAAAAGACATGCTACATGTTTATTTATTAATTTCACCATTTGATAGAAAAGCAACAGGTTGAAATCTCAACCTCGAAAAATAGAACTACAATTATTAAATTTGAAGATGAAAATGATTGTGAATTTCTGAGAAAGATGCATATCGAAAATAACAACATCGTATACTTAAAGAATTTTAAACGTTTATACAAAAATTCCAATTTCATTTCATTTTTTAGCGTTTCTCTGCTATGCATTAAAAAGTAATATAAAAAACCCTACTTAGGTAAAAAAAATAAAGAAAAAATTTATATTTTATTTAATTAAATTTAAGTAATGAATTATTACTTGAAAAAAACTGTATCAATATCAAGTGCCACCCACTACAAATAAAAAAAATGTATTTAAAGCCAAGAAAAATTCGTTAGAAAAACTTACTGGCGTCATCTGTTGATGCTAATATTAACTTCGTCAGAAATCACGCAGAATAAATTTTAAATTAAAAAAATAAAATTTAATTCATGAATTAATGTTTTAAAAAACTGTATCAGCATCAAGTGTCATCCACTTCAAGTTTAAAAAATGTATTTGAATTTCAGCGGATAAATGAAAAGTACTTTATTAACTATTGAAAATTTTAAAATGATGTATATATATATAAATAAATAAATAAAGTAAATATAGGGATATAGAGTGGGATTATAGTAGGGATTGAAAAATAAGTTTACTTTTGGCAGAACGTGTTAGGGAATTTTAGGGAAAAATGTATGCAACATAATATGTTGTAGAGAATAATTGTTCCGCTAAAAAGATCTCTTTCGGAGCAAAATAACTATGTAAGCTCTATCTCGAAGGAGAGAATTCCATATAATAAATGACTCGCATTTCAAATGTCCATACATAAACATTCGGAGCGCAGTATGCGCTTTTATATAATTCATGGTTACTGTTACGAGCTCTGCTAATTTTGGCGTCACGGCGCATTTGGCGAGGCAGAAAACGAACGCCAAACGCATGCTGATGAAAATTGAGGTAATGTTTCCATCCCTTAAATCGTCTTTCTCCACCCCTTCGAGGGGAGTAGGGAGAAGCGCGTGCCAGAAGGGCATCAGGGGCCAAACGTCCCTCCACCACGGAAGAAGACCATAACCGTGACTGCCAAATCAAGGAATACAGGCATAAAGCACTGGCTTAGCGGTGAAAAAACCTTTTTCGCGTTTTTCAACATTACACGCTCCAAATATAATGTTTCTTTCCCTTTTTTTATATCTCTTCCTAAATAATGAATATGGAAATGCATTTAATTCTTACCTCTACTGTGATGGGATAAGGTAATAAATTCAGAACCAGCTCCTATAGAGGAAAAAAAAACAAGGTTAGTAAATACGAGATTACACACGCGAGTGCAGTTTATTTGAAATATAACCTTAACAAAAAAAATACATCTTCTTTAAAAAAAAAAACTTTTTGTTCTATTCTGAGTCAGACAAGCTTATGTATCCTTAAAACAAAGTGAGGGAAATTCATTTGATGTGAAATGGAAAGGAAAAATGTGGATATGCTTTAATAAATAACGTTGATTGAATTTTTGCGTTTATATAAGCACGCACGGTGCTATCAGATATACTTTTAAATTATATATTCAATGCCACATCTAAACTTCAAGCGCTTTCTATCTGAGGAATGTGAATATTTTGATACGTTTATTTTACAGTAAAGATACCAAGTGGAGTCAAATAAGCACAACAAACGTATTTAAGGTATTAAGGTTAAAAAAGTTTAACTTTCTTTTATATCAAGACATAAATTTGTTTGATAAACATAACGCACCGTAAACGAGCAAGATAAAAGGGAGAAAATAATCGTTTGTCTAAGGGGGAGGCAAGGGGTTACATATTCTTTAGCGGAATAATTTCTTTCAAAATGAACTAAAAATGGATGCTAATAATTCCAGATAAAATAAGAGACTTAAATTCAACCCATTTTAATATTAATTGACAAAATTAAACCACTGCAATTTCAAATAAAAAAGTTTCTTAATTTAGTTTTAAATTTAATTTTCTCACCGACAAAGAACGTGAATTTGGGTTTATCATAGCTGACTTTATTCTTCCGCTTGAAAATATTTGAAATTATTGAATAATTTTATGTAATTGAAAAATAACGCATGCACTCAAAGAAAAGATAACATAAATTTAGGCTGTAACCTCTTGCCTGTGACACCCGAACTCGTTTCATGTAATGCATGATATGTAATTTACCATTTTTCCAATACATGGCGATGCTTCTCCGTGAAAAGTTCCGTAGTTCAGTGCCTATTGTCGAGTTTTCGTAATTTTACAATTTGTATTTACCACACTGTAAGAGATTTGTGAAATTGAGGAAGGATTTTGAGGGACATTAGAATTCATGAAAGTTGTTGTGGCTAATCCTCAGTCTGTCTGACGGAGTCTGACAAGACCCAAAAGACCATTGACCCTTAAGAAATGCAATACCAGGAGGGGAGAGGAAAAATAGGTCCCCGGTCGAAAGTCCCAAGCAATCCAAAATGTGATCTGAAGAGGCTTGCTGAGTCTTGCACTTGGTGAAAGGAGCAAAAATCTTCCTGCCTTCACAAAAGGAAAGACTCTCTATGGGGCTGCTTTTCAATCTACAGATCGCAGTCTGATTGGCTTTGCCACATTTAAGTAGGAATGAGGATTATGGATGTTTGCCTTCATACCAGTGATGGTTGGACGGGGCCCTCCACTCTTTTAAAATTTCAGATTTCGCCCTAGATTGATGTTCAGAGTAGGTGAGAGTTGAAGAGATAGGTGGAGAAGCATTACAACTCTCTTTAGCTAGGAGATCTGCTTGCTCATTCCCACAGAAGTTAACATGGGGTGGAATACACTGGAAATGAACATCATGAGACTCAGATATTTATCTAAGTTTTTGAAGAATGGGGACGCCAGCTTTGTCTCCGACTGTGAACCAGTTATAAAGATATTGGAGAGAACTGCGACAGTCAGAGATGATACAGAGATCTCCGAAGTCTTGTTCATTAAGAACTGCCTCAAGGCCGTTCTCAATTGCAATATGTTCACTTTTAAAGACGGAGGAGAAGTCGGGGTTACGGTGGCAAAAAGACCTCTTTTCACTTTTTTCAATGTAAATGCCGCTACCTGCTCGATCACTCAGTCTCCTGCCGTCTGTTTAGATCTTAACGGTGTCACTAGGGATTCCATCAATGATCTCCAATGCTAACTCCAATTCCTAAAATGATCTGGAATCAAAACCCCCTTAAGGACAGGAGTAGAAAGGTCAAAGTGGAATTGCGCTTTTGGGATTCCCTTTGCCGGGCTGAGAAGAGAGTGAGGCTCTACGTAATAATATATAACATGAGTTACATAACATACTATATAATAATACATAAGTTGATATAAAAAATAATTTTGTTGTGTGTTAGTTTATTATATTTATCTTCAAAAAATTATGTCATTAAATTTATTTTGCTATAATTAGACCAAAAATTATTGTAATTCGTTAAAATTTCCAATACATGCGAAAATATTGAATACAGTAATAATTTCGTTTAAAAAAATTGTAGTGTTTTTTTTTAAATTTATTTTTAACATTTTAACGATAATAACGTACAAGATTTAAAAAAAAGAAAATTTCCATTTTTGGCACGTTTTTCTTAAGTAATTCAACAGGCAAGGTGTTAAATAATGATTTCGATTTTTTTTTTGTTTTTGTCAAATTATTTGTACTTAAGAGTTTGGAACTTATAAGAAAATTAAGCATTAATTTTAATTCATGTCTTTATTGTATTGGGTTGTATTAATTCTAATAAAAAGAGTTATATATATATATATATATATATATATATATATATATATATATATATATATATATATATATATATATATATATATATATATATATATATATATATATATATATATATATACATATATATATATATATATATATATATCAGTGGCGCACACAGGAATTTTTCAAGGGGGGGTCCGGAGTCGAAAGTTCACCATTCTTGTATCATGCTCCGTTTGATTTTGTCGATTTTCGGGAACAAAACACAGTAAAAAACTAGTTTTTGAATAAATACTTAGCATTAATTAATAAAATTAATCATTAATAGCAAGTAATTAATTAATTTTACGTACTTATATACTTAGAATTATAATCAATCGGGAAAAAATCAAGGGCTTTGGGGGGTCCGGACCCTAGGACCCCCCTTGTGTGCGCCACTGATATATATATATATATATATATATATATATTGCCAAACAGCGACAAAGAAGTTAGAGAAGATAATATTGGAATCGTCGTAGTACAAAAGAAAAGAATCCGACGGGCAGTTCAAAAGCTAATATTATTGTTGAGGATCATTTGTTGATAATAAGCTAAATAATAAGTTAACAATAAGCTCCCCATAGTTTAGGTCGAATTTAGATAGTGATTAGAAAGTCATAATAAAGTGTATATTTTGAGAATATATCTCATTCTTTGTGTGTGTGTGTGTGTGATGAACCCTCACACTTCAACGGTTAACCGCTGAAGGTTAAAAGAGAGTTTCTCAAGCATTCAATATTTGCCACAAGTATTCAATCAGAGTCTTCATTACCCCCCTCCATACAGATAACAATGCATTGAATTCAATGATGCTATACTCTGACGCTAAAGCTACAATACGACTTTAACCTCTAAAATGCCACAGCCGTATGTATACGTATCACCCAACCGGTGCATTAAATGTCTCCAACGTATATATACGTCTTTTCGAAGTGCAATATTTTCCATGCACTGCTATCTATAAAATTATTCCGAAGGCATTGGAATGCAATTAAAGGACATTGACAGCGTTTGCGAAAGATTTACATATATCAGAGGATTTCCTTATTTATGTAATCCTTTTCTCTATCTAATTCTCTCAATACATCACATTCGCACGCTTGTGAGTCGCGTAACTTTTAATCGGCAGAAAAGGGATTATTTATCAACTGTACAAATTATCAAGATAAGTGTTAATTTTTGTGTAGAATTTTACGTGACCATCTCATGGGGGATCACTGGTAATTATTGAATTTGTTCTTAACTTAGTATTGCTTAAGTATTTACAAAATATACAGTACTGATACATTTATAATTGTATTATATCAGTGTAAATGCTTAATTAATTTTTTATTATGTCATAATGTATTTTGTCTACTTTCAGTAAATTAATATTTTTCTTTTAATTAATCTTTTATTTTCGACTTTTCGATATGCCCGCGCTCCTCCCGTAGAATTATCATACCTCCCTGGGGGGGCTCCACAATTTGAGAAACGCTGGGTTACCATCACTAAACATAGTACTTGAAACAAAATATCGTTTGAAAATTATATTTAAATATTCAATGGTGTTAGCTTATAGAGTTATATCTCATCCATATTCTTATTGTTCAACAAAACTGTCTTTTAAAGTGGATGTTTTACTTTTCCCCGTACAGTTAAAAAACATCGATATCTTTAAAATAAGTTATTCAAAGTTTTTGTCATATTAATGTATTAGCGTCCCATACGTAACGAAAAGGAAAATGCATTCATAAAAGGAAGTGTAAGATCAGCGGGGCGTCAAACAATCATTTCATTATTTAGAAAGAAAAGAGTTTGTTCTATCAGAGAGCAAAAAGTAAACAAAAAGAACCAGTGAAGGAGGTGGACAATGAAAAGAAAGCAAAGAAACTGGCTTCCAATAAAAGCCACGAAAAAAAATCGAACCGCATTACAGATGCTTCATCCCAGAGGAGAGGAGAAGAAAAAAATCGATCCCGTTTTTCTTCTTTTTTTCCGGGATTTTCAGTCACCTGGAAATGAATCGAAGGCGGATCCTTTGAGGTAATTAAGATATCGTGGCAGCTGACCGATGACCACCAGCAATACGGTTGCAGTTAAGTTCCCGTTACAGTTATCAGAAAATGTGATCATAATTCTTTGCTTTTGAGTTCGGTTACTTCGGTAAAAGTAAAAGTAGTAGTACTTAAAAAATACGAAAAATAGTTGATTTTCAACACGTTTAAGAACATCTTATAGGTATCACAAAAGTATTCAAAACATATATTTTTTATACATTGAACTTGATACGTGAAAACAAAATGTTTTAAAATGCGCCGGCTGGGTGGTGTGGTTGATTTGTCGCTGGCCTTCTGCACCTAAGGTTACGGGTTTGACCCCAGCCCAAGTCAGTGGACTTCCATAATGCAGAAAATCTACAACCGCCCTGTGGGATGATTATACGGATTGTAAAAGACCCATAAAGTAACTGTTTGTCTTAGGTGAACTCGACAAAGTTAAATGTCCTGAAAGATTTTGCATCTTCAGAGCTCAGGTGCCTCCCTCTGTGGGGGAAACTGGGCGTCAAAATTTTCTTCGATGTTTGGTACCCGCCTATATGATGCCGCAATAAAAAGAAATACCAGCTGCCGGGGAATTTACAAGGTCTGTAATGATAAAACATCAATCCGCAGCCCATTAGGAATAATAATAAAAAAATGTTTTAACATGAGAATAAACTTGTTTTATTAAATATTTCATTACTTCTGGCCCGATTGAAGAAAATTGTTAATCCTTCAAACTGGAAATTTTCGCTAGTTAGTGTACCCATAATTGGTTAGCTCTGTGTTTTGGTTGAATGGTCAATTTTGATCTTTGCACTAAACACTCTCAGATTTAGTAGTAATGAAATATGTCATTTAAATACGACGAGTACATATGGAAAAATGGGCTATCCGTAGAGTCTCTCTCCTCTGACTCAGAGTTTTTTTTTCCGACCAGCCAACTTGGCACTTTGAGCTCGAACAACTCAACTCCGCAAAGAACGTCACTTTTAAATAATACATAAAGTGAATAGCTGTTTCTTTGTGGACAATACATCTACACTAGGGAATTCTGGAATTATGGTCACTTAAATAATACAAGTCATCGGATCATCTTTACGAGTTTCAGAGGGTACATTCCATTTCAGATAAGTAATAATCCTGTTTTATTAATTACTTTATCTTTTTTACATATCGTGTGTTGTTATTACATATGCCACTTGATCGACAATAACATCAGATCAAGGCCCGAGAAATTCATCGCGGAAAGGGCTACATTTACACCTGTCGTTAGCCGTAGCTTTGAGCGCCATGCAGATTACATTGCGATTTGGCTCGATTCCACCCGAATTTTGAGGGAGAACACCATGGGATAGTCAGGTGTCTCTCACCAACCTCACTAGAGGACTTGCGGCTCGGTGGATATTTAGAGTACCGCCATGCCTCAAAGGCAATACACATTTTCAAACATCCATCCTTTCCGGGATTTGAACCCATGCCCAATGGCACAGCAGCCGGCATAACTAACCACAATACCGGAAGAGCAGCCTTTCAGCCTTACATATCCGTACTTAGTTTTAACGATTAAATTAATGAAAGGGAATTATTGGGAATATCTGTTTTTGATATCATTTCGTTTCCTTCGGTACCCTCAACCATTGTGAGAAGGGATTCCGACAAATATTTGTGTTCTATATGCAAATTTAATGAAAAATTAAATAAAGTAGTAATGGTTAGTAATGAGGAGGGTTGAAAATAGAGAAAGTTCACAATGACATTCCGGAGGTGTAACCAAACATGATAAAAACCATAATAACTCTAAAGTATACCTGGAAATATTGAATTAGTGTCTTGGCATAATAATTAAACTGGATTTGGTGTTTTTCTTTAAAATACCGTTAAAAAGAAGTGCGAGCATTAGAAAAAAACAGAATCGACGCACGATGTTTGATATTTGTTGGACGCATTTCTTTACGTTTCGGAAACGCCAAAGTCTACAATGGCACATGAAATGAGTCAGGGGTCTCCCATACATCATTACATGTCATTTATGCTAAAGCTGGCATTTTTTGGACAAAAATACAATTTGCTTTTTATTTTACCATTTTTCAATTTCAAATAATTAGCTTTCTAAATCAGTCCCTGTTTTGATTGCGTGATATAACTAGGAATAATATATATATATATATATTATAAAAAATATTACTGCATCAGCCAATCAAATATTTTGTAAATTTAAAATATGCTCTTTTCTGTCAAAACTGTATTTATATAAATTAGATATCTCAAGCCTAGATATCTATGAAACTGAATTATTTTTGATGAAGCTAGATTTCAATTTTTTTATTAATGAATTGATATCTGTCGAAAATTCGTATGTTGAAGATTCTATTGGCTACAACTTTTAAATCAATGAAAATATTTTCAAATTATTAATTTCATAAGAATGTATATATATATATATATATGTATATATATGTTATGTCCACGTCTTTTCTGTTTGAAATAGAAATGTGACTAAAATTCCTTTGAAATTAAGAACTTTATTATGCCTATATATTATTTTTAACTGCATTTTATTCTACTGTATATAAAACAGAAAACTAAAAATGTAAAATAAATAAGCATTTTTGAAAAATATTCATAATAAAAGTTTCCAAACTTATTTATTTATTTTAAAGTAATTTTAATTTGCCTCTATCAATGCCAATCTAAAATAAAATATAGGAAAATAAGTAACCTTCCGAATTTCTGCATCATGCTGTAACATGTATCATTCAATTGGAAACTGCTACGAATACCTTGTATTTGCTTCAAAATGGAAGGGGATCCATTCAACTAAAAAATGATTTCTTAACATAGCTTCCGAATGCTACGTTAAAAAACAATTAATCAAGACAAAAGTCTGAGACGATAAAAAAAAAGCTGTTACGAATTTCTTGAAATGCCTTCAAGAGATTGAATATTTAAGGAACGAACATTATTCAATTCGATTTAATATACACATACAGTGGATGATCGGTTAACGAACATAATCAGTTCCAAGACTATGTTCGCTATCCGAATTGTTCGTTAACCGATCATCGATTCAGCATAGACTTCTATGTGAAATCGAGATTAATTCGTTCTGCAGACCCTAAAAGTTAAATTTTAAAAAATGTATAATTTCTTAGTAAGTTTTTAAAAAAATAATACATACATATATATAGTATTGCATATTAATCAGTCCTTTTAATTTTTTGCTTATGGGGCGCTGAAGAATATGTCCAATGTCGATTGCTTTTCTCTCTTTTTTCAGGATTTTCCGGAAGTAATTAATAACATTGTCGTTGTAAAGATCCCCAACCCTACTGACATCAGCTTGGTTTGGGTGCCATTCTAAGACCATTCCTCTGGCAGCCTCCCACTTTTTCAAAATATCTTTAATGGTAGATGTAGGCATTGGACATCTTTCGTCTTCCTCTTGTTCAGAAGGAGACACATTTCGTTGTGTTTCTTGGTGTTCTTCATTCAAAATTTCTTGGAGTTCTTCTTTCGTCAGTTCATTTTCATGTCCCATTATGAGCTCTTCTATGCCATAATCATTCCTCTCAAATTCCAGATCTCTAGCAGTTGTCAAAATTCCATCCATAATTTAAGGGGTGTCTCCAGTGGCGTAACTGAACACTTGCCCCCCCTGCTAAGTCAGGTTTTGGGTCCCCCAAGTTGGATTTTACAAAGGGTAGGTACTTGACGATAGTCAGGCTGTGGGCCCTCTACAGCCCTGGGCCCCCCACAATGCGGGGGTTGCGGGGGTGTTCGTTACGCCACTGGGTGTCTCCCTGATCACCCCCGAATATGATTTCATTGTCCAAACACAAAAAATCTTACTTGAAAGTGTTCGTTAACCGATCACCCACTGTATATATATATATATACATATATACATGGTGTTTCAGCTAAGATGTTACAAACTTCTAAGAGAGGTAGGGAACACAACAAGACGACTCGAAGTATATAGGCAATGCTGGGTCGGAAATGCTTTCCTAAGGCTCCACGCACCGACAAAATTTAGGGTGCAAAACTTCAACTGGTCTTAAAAACGGGAAAAATTGTCGAAACGCTTTGGGTTTTGGTCAAAATTGATGTTATTATTTATTATTTCATAAAAAAAATTCTGAGCAATATTGCTGCTAAAACGCTTAGACTTTGGAACGCTAGGAAAAAAACTTTTTTCAATATTTTTTAAAGTTTTTTGATGGCTTTCATAAGTTGAAACTTTAACTTGAATTTTGATACCATATTTGGTATCCTCCGGGGAAAATTGATGTAAAAAATCGAACATTGTTCAGGGCACTTAAAGCACAAACGGTGCTAAAAAACGAGCAAAATGTTTGATTTCGGTGCGGTTTGCGCGAAAAGCATTCCCTTGCTGACTAATTTGTTCAAAACAAATTTTGACATTGTTGCCAAATTTAAAACCAGAGGTGCTTCAAACAAGTAAAAAGGCATTTCCGACCGACCTTTCCTATGGGATTCCGAGTCATCTAGGTGTACTCTTCCACCAACGAGGTAGAGTACACCTAGACTACTCGGAATAACATAAGAAAGGTGGTCCGGAAATGCCTTCCTGAAGCAGTAAGACCATCGAAAGCCTGATACGTAGCCCAGGAATTGCAAGTGTCGAGGCAGTGAATAAAGCAAGCAGGGTTCTCGGCGTAAATTTTAGCGAGATTGTTAAAGGCAGAATATGCAAATTTCACCGTCGAGAGTTGAATTAACCGCCAGAGGGACAGAACGATAAGAAGGAGTCCGCTGGAAGAAAGCTTTATTTCCATTGCACACAGACTGGCTGTACGATGGCAGAGTACACGAACGCAGAGAAAGCAGATATGATTCTGGCGTACGGGGCCACAGATTGCAATGGTCGAGCCGCTCAGAGGTTGTACGCCGAAAGGCATCCTGTCAGGCGAACTCCTGCTCATACCATGTTTGCTCGCCTACACCAGCAATTATGTGAGACCGATTCATTCCAGAAGGCAGCACGTAATCGAGATCGGATGGCACGTACCGAATTGAACGAGGAAATTGTACTAGATATGGTAGAGACCACTCCCAGTTCAAGTACACGAGGTATCGCTAATGAAATCGGGATTTCATACAGTAGCGTTAGGAAGATTCTCGATGATAGTGCCCTGCATCCATTTCACTACCAGCGCGTCCAGTCACTAAAAGAATGTGACTTTGCACCTCGTGAGACCTTTTCACAGTGGTACTTGCAGCAACGAATTGCAAATCCCTTTTTTGCAGCATCCGTGTTGTTCACAGATGAGGCGTCGTTTTCGAGAGAGGGTATTTTCAACACCCATAACAGCCACTCGTGGGCAGCAGCGAACGCACATGTAACACGTACTCGGGCTGCACAGGATCGTTTCCTGGTTAACATATGGGCTGGCATTCTAGGGGATCATCTAATAGGACCCTACATTCTGCCTGATCGCCTGACTGGTCCACGCTACCTGATATTCTTGGAACAAGTTTTGCCAGAGTTATTGGACAGCGCACACGTTACCGCTGCGACTCGTACTTCCATGTGGTTCCAGCAAGATGGAGCCCCCGCACATTTCAGTATTTCTGTTCGGAATCACTTGGATGCAACATGTGGTGAACGATGGATTGGCCGTGGAGGTCCAGTGCATTGGCCTCTCCGATCGCCAGACCTTTCCTGTCTGGATTATTTCTTCTGGGGGCAAATGAAATCCTTGGTGTACGAAACACCCGTAAACAGCGCCGAGGAACTTGTAGCACGCATCAGTGCAGCAGCCGGGGAAATACGAAACACTCTAGAAATGTTATCGAATGTTCGACGCTCCATGAAGCGAAGATGTGAAGCCCGCATCACATGCGGCGGGCGTCAGTTCGAACACCTCCTTTGACAGCAGTTTTTCCTTCTTTTCTTTACTTTTTTCTTTTATGATTATGCATAGCAGTTAGTAAACAGCTTTTTTCCTCCTATTTTGAGTCTTTCCTTGTGTTTTACTTCTTGTGACTTGGTACTTGTGTTTTTTAAACTCTTTTACTAAAATTTTTTGCTATAAAATTACTTTTTTGCAACACAGACCAACTCGAATTTAATTTAGGAGGAAAAATTGCTAGTAATTATTCGTCTTACACCCAACCACAAAACTATCCAAATGAGTTTCAAAGTTGCAATGTCTGAAAGCGCCCTCTGGCTTTGATTAATGGCTAATAAGTCAAAATTTTTATTTTGAACAAATTAGTAAGTAGCGGAATGCTTTTCGCGCAAACCGCACCGAAATCCAACATTTTGCTCGTTTTTTAGCACCGTTTGTGCTTTAAGTGCCCTGAACAATGTTCGATTTCGTACATCAACTTTTTCTGGAGGATACCAAATCTGGTATCAAAATTCAAGTTAAAGTTTCAACTTATGAAAGCCATCAAAAACTTAAAAAAATATTGAAATTTTTTCCCTAGCGTTCCAAAGTCTAAAGCGCCCTCTAGCGATGTTTTAGCAGCAATATTGCTCAGAATTTTTTTATGAAATAATGAATAATAACAATAATTTTGACCAAAACCCAAAGCGTTTCAACGATTTTCCCGTTTTTAAGACCAGTTGAAGTTTTGCACCCTAAATTTTGTCGGCGCGTAGAGCCTTAGGAAAGCATTTCCGACCCAGCATTGCCTATATACTTCGAGTCGTCTTGTTGTGTCCCCTACCTCTCTAGAAGTTTGTAACATCTTAGCTGAAACACCCTGTATATATATATATATATATATATATATATATATATATATATATATATATATATATATATATATATATATATATATATTTGAATATTTAATAGTAGAATGTTTTTCTTTCACTTAGTTCAACTTTTACTAAAAATATGATCCCGAAATTTGAACAAAATGAGACAAATCATCTAACTTGCTATCATTAAGTTAATTATCATCGATTTATTGCACACGACTAGGACAAGAATGTTGAAAGAATTCGAATTGGATGAGAATTTTAGAAGTATCTTCTCTAGCCCAGATTATCACGCTGATGTCCGGTTGTCTAATATTATGGACTCTGGTAGAATTTGAGGCAGAGTTCTATTAAAACCCGAATTATTACGCACGACTTCTCATTAGTAGAATTAGAGCTATAACTGGTGGCTCGAATGGAACATCCCCAGTCATGGACCTCATGGCTATAACCATCTGGTTATCATAACATACACTCAAATGATAAATAGAGATGGATATTAACTGTAGGTATTTTAAACGTATACTAATGGATACTAACAGCCTGAGATTAACTGGAATGAAATGTCCATACTCCAACGAAGAAAGCTTGTTTGACATTTGGATGGTATTTTAGACTACTGCAACATGAAATAACTCATTTAATTCAGAGGGTCTTAAACATTTGTCTCATAGGCCATGTTTTTCGATTTGGGGTAGTTCCCTGCTAACCAAATATTTAATTTTCACAAATTCTTGAACATCAAATGTGTTTCTGGCAGTTGGTATAACATTACTTTAAAAGAATTGAATATCTAGAAGTGAAGTATTAAGTGAAACACTAAAGAAACAAATGGTTATTTCAAACACTTAATAGTTGAAATCGAATTAAAATTTAGTACCTGATACAAAAAAGTAACTGATAAAAAATGTTTTTAATGGATGCTTTAATAAAAAATTTGCTACGTTTGACATCTTTTATTTCGTTTTGGAGATTAAAATCCGTGATGAAACTAATTCCTTAAGGAAGCTTAATTAAATTTTTTTCGTGAAACTCCATAATTAGAAATAAGAAACAGGTACTTCTTTTAAAACTAAAATTGCTTATATTCGTTTCTAAACTGTTCTTTTAAGATCTTCGTTAGTGCCTACTCCGATTAGTTCCTCTTGTAATATGATATCTGTTTTTTTTAATGCAACCCTATGTATTGATTGTCCACTGCTGTATTCCGATAATAGAGAACTCTGAAACTTATTTTCAAAATCAGAATACATGGAATTTATATGTTAAACAAAAAAAAAACGTAGGTTTAAATTTTATCTTCATGAATGTTATTGTGTTAAAAATTGAGAATTTGGGAAAATTCGCGATGTTAACGTTAAGCTTCATTACTTTAAATCTGGCAAGAAATGCCGAAAAATAGACATTGTTTTAATAAAATTAGGCTACCACCCGGTAACTTAACGTTAACGTCTTTAAATTTAGTAAACAAACCTGTTAAAGAAGCAATAGCTAGTTTTAACTTGTGTTGGCGCCTTTGAACGTAATTGGCGACCTCAGGGTTGCCAGAATAAACATATTTACGGCACCATTCATGAGAAGGAGAACGCTGATGCAACTGATTGAATTAGCATGAAAGGCATGAAGCTTTGGGCAGAGCGCTTTAAAGAGATATTTCTTCATAAACCCTGTAAATAGTCCTTAAATGTTGGTGTGTGCGTAGTGTAGGGCTGTGAAGTTATGTTTAGTCATCAATAAACTTATTCGTATACCAAGGGTTCTTCAATTATCAAATAGAACATTAAAATCAACGTTACAGTCATCTTGCTCTCCATTGAATTTTCTACGACAACTGGATTAAAACTCTTTTAAAATTGGGTATTTACCATCTCAAATCCCTAAAACAGTATTTCATTAGTATAAGCCTTTCAAAAGCCAGTAACTAATTAGGTCGACACCTTGGTACCGAGCCCGGTTGACCAGACCCTTAAAACGTCCCTGGGTAATACATACTAGATCTGATGTCACCTATACAAGATGTTGCCGAATTCCTCCGACAAAGTCATCGGCAGAGGTAAGACAAATCACTGTAGAACCAGGAATAGCAAACCACGTTTAGTCGAAATAAGTCGTAAAAACAGTTATGAAGAATGTGATGTCGAGTAGAATGAAAAGGGGCAATAAAAAGCAAGAATTAAATGTATTAGATGGAAAGCATGTTTACAATACGAACAATGCATCACAATTCGACGTCAGAAAAAATGCAACGATAAGAAGTGATTGTCACAGGAAGTGCTCGAAGTTCTGGCCGCGTAGGTCATACCACAACTGAGAGAGACAATGACGGACGAAGGATAGTCGGAGGGCGTTCTAACAGATCCGGAGTCATGGCGATGTCAGATCAAGGGACAAAGATCCGTGCTGTGAAATCCTCCGCTGTAACTACCGGTGACTCATAATCAAGTGATTTCATTTGGCCCTAGAAGCAGAAATCCAAAGGATTGTGTTCCAAGAAACTTGCATGCCAAGCAATAGTTTCACCGTGTCCAATCCACCTTCCGGGATATGTAGCACGATGATGGTTGCGCACCGTAATCGAAAAATGAACTGGCGTACCACCATACATGCACCCCACTATCTGGTGCGCAGTGGCCCAGTACTCTTTGTAACAATACCTTGAGAAGTGGGAAATTTGCCCACATGCAGGTTTCTTCAAACATACCAAGGCACTCCAAACCCTCGCATACGCTTGGCCAATTCCCCTCGTCTGGCTCCTCCTCCTCCCAACCACTATTTTTTGCGATTTTCATGGACTAAACGTGGTTTGTGATCCTATAATCAGTGGTGATTTGCTGTCCCCATAATGCCTATTATAATGCCTTAGAATTTATAGTTTGAATTTCGCAACACCTTATATATGTACATAGCGGCGGTTAACAATTCCGAGGATAGATATCAGTAGATCTTGAGCCTTTGCTCTAATATAACGTTAATACAAGTCAAAATCCAGGAGGAAACATCCATGAAGGTTTAAAAGATCATTTAAAGAAACCGATCCCGTGAGTTCGAATAATTTTGAATATAGCTGTAGTTAAAGATAATCCATCTATTTATTCTTTCCATAAATATCTCACTGGAAAGCAACAAGAGATGTATCGGTGACAGCCCTTTTTATTCTAAAGAACGAGCTGACATACTACTTTCCATACAGGTTTAACTTCTATCAGCCCCTCTAAAAAGTAGATCTTCAATGAGAAGAAAGCACTGCATTCGATAAAAGGGTTTTAGTTAAAACCCTCAATTGTATAACTAGAGACAACTTCAATTTCGACAATTTATACTAGTTGTACATTGTCACCATTTGGTACAAAAACTATTCAACCGAAAATGAAGTTGTCTCATTTCCTCGAATCTCTATGACAAGTTAACTTTTCTGCATATAACCCTGAGAAAGTGTATTTTCAACAATTATCCTCTACGGGATAGAACCGAACACAATGCAAGACTATTATGAACTGATATACCCACGAGAGAATATTAAATCTTTTGATTTACATAATTGTACTTAAAGTAAGGAACATTGTTCCGAAATTTTCCTTCGAAGTAACTTGTCTCTGAAGGGAAAGGGTAAGCTAAGCCCTTTTCTTAAAGTGCGTTCGCAGTTATCCGATAATTGGGAAATCGTGATGAACATTTTTAAAATTCGCCAAGAGGCCTCTTTGAGAAAGCTAATTACTCGCAAATGACGCGTTTTGGCTGATTGGCTAATTGCTCGCTAAATCTCTTGCAGTTTTGTAAAGAACGAGGTAAAATATGTTTAAAGTTTTAGATCGCTGTTTATTATATTAATAATGGAACAAAGGTATGCTTAATATTCGACTATACAGACAGGGGACTAGACATTTCTCATTAGAGTAACATTAAAGCTCTTATTAAAGCCTCATTTGGAATTCGGGGACATGGTGTTAACTCTATTGAATTATTACTTTTTCTTCTGAGATATGGATTAAATTTACTTGAATATAATAAATTGTACTCAAACAAAAATATATACACAATTAAAGTTTTTTTTAAAAAACGCTTATTTTCAGTTTTTGAGAAAGTTTTATTTTTGTTTTAATTATCCCTCTATTAAGCATCTTATTTATAAAAGCATTTTAATTTTTTTTATAAATAGGCGGAAAAATCTAGCTTACGCAGGAATCTTTAATTTTTGTAGCTTTTTAGGCAGCACTTGGCTGCTTTGAATTAAGTACAATACATCTCTTAAATTGAGACGAAGTAACAAAGTAAGTCTAGTTACGGTGATCAAAATATATTAAATATTAATCAGAAAAATATAAGATGTAAGTGATAGTTACATAAAAAATTTAAATTGATACAAATATTCGATCCACGTCTTAGAAAATTCACAATCCATAACTAAGAGTTATATAATGCTTTCTACTAGATATCCCTACAAAATCATTTCTTCTATAGTCCACTATTTTATCAAGAGCGCATCATTTCTCTACTGTTACTCACAACTTATATGTGTTGCCTCTCTTCTGCTACACAATATGCAAGTTATCTCTCCTCTACTCACTACATATGAGTTGTCTCTCTCATCTACTCACAACATATGAGTTGTCTCTCTCCTCTACTCACAACATGAACGTTGATCATCTCCTCTACTACACACAACATGTCACATCTTCTCTCCTCTTCTTTACTGCCCACAACACATCTTCTCTCCTCTACTACCCACAATACGTCTTCTCTCCTCTACTACGCACAACACGTTGTCTCTCCACTCCTCTACTACCCACAGCACGTCGTCTTTTCTCACCTCTACTACCCACAACACGTCGTTGTTTCTTTTCTTCTCTACTATCCACAACACGTTGTCTCTCCTCTCCTCTATTATCCACAATACGTTGTCTAAACTCTCCTCTGCAATCCACAACACATTGTCTCATGTACCTTGTGCAACCCACGACACATCTCTGTTTTTTACTATCCACAGCACACCGGCTCTTTCCCACTGTACCTCTAGCACATACGTAGTGTCTCTTTTACATCATACAGCACTACGTCTTTCAATTGTTCAGGGAGTAAACTTATCGGAAGAAAACTACAAAAATGTAGTTTCTACCTGTTTGCAGTGACTTTAAAATGGAACATGAATTTTTTGCAATAAGTATAATTAATAACGCAGAATAAAATAACCTAAAACGATACAGTAAAAAATCAGAGCCAATATCTCATAAGCAGCTATTGAAGTACCAAATTAATTTCAACACCCTACGAGTATATCCGAGTTTCGAAATAGAAGAGTTAATATCTGAATTTTAGATAGAATAGACTGAAGTTTGAACAGCAGTTGGACCATAAATCTAATTCTGAAGGCAGTGTGCGACCAGCGAAGAGGAAGAAACCATTATGAAATGGAAGAGGTATGGAACTCCAGGTACTGGATATTTTATGACCGAGGAATGAAACAAGACTTAATTGCCTCATGACTCGGAACAAAGACAGGGTAAGGATGAAAAGGGCGTAGAGTGTTTACTCCCGCGGAGGTCAATATATTTTCTGGAACAATGGCAAGGGTGGGCCGCAAACACCTGGTCTCTTTCCCTTGCTTACTCCGCACCCAATTCTTTTGTGTCGAAAGGCAATTATTTTCTCTACGCCCTGTGATCAGAAAGTTTTGTATCCGATCTGGACGGCAATATTGAGGTAAATATTCGAAATTATATTTACTCTCATGAACTGTTTATTGGACAATGAATGAATTAAATGATCGAAAATACGACATAATTAGATTTTGTTCAATTTATATTGAACTAAAGAGACAACAAGAGATATTATTCGGATGTGTGAGTGGGGAATTACTTCCTTAGCATATTGAGTTAAAATAATCGGTGTTCAAAGATTATCAAAGTAAACTAAAAGTTCTTAGTCCAGAAGACGAATCTAGCATTATTAGATTTTGAATTACAGTATTTCAAGTTAAATGGAAAACATATAATAAAATAATTTTTTTACCCTTTATCACAAATAACAGCGTCGACATTAAGTTTTTCTCTTTTCTTAATCTTGTGCTGAATTTAAAAAGATAAAAAGAGACGTGTTAAAACTTTTCATGTTTTATGGTAAAGTTTTAATTTCATTTATAAAAACCGATTTAAACTTTGGACATTTTGGGTATTTACTTTTGTTACAAAAGGGTTACATTCATAAGCGATGACTTTATGAACAATTCTGTATTCTTCTAGGGCCACACCCTTCATTATCGACTGTACTGTAATGAACGGGCCGCCCCATGCATTAGTGTTTGAGAGTTAGAATAAATATCAGCCTTAATCAGAACAATTATAATTTATTATTCCTTTACTAAATTTCAACAACCTAGGATAGGAAATGCCCACTTTTATAATGAAAAGGAGCAACTACACGGTAGAAAGGATACTTAACAATTTGTAAGATTCAATTACTTACGGTCTAAATTACCGTAATTCCTTTCTCAGCTATTCGACATCTGGTCGTTATTATTCAATTATAACTTATTGACTAAATCGCCAATTAACAATCTTTAAATATTAAGAAATTAATCGTCGAGTCCCTCTCAACTAGCTTTCCACTACTTTCCGCTAATCAATAGTCCTAATTTCTACCATCTAACTCCTAACATCTCTCTCTCTTACTTAAATGTTTAAATATAAGCCTTCATTTACATAAACCGCGTCTTCTTCATCAAGAGAAAGTTTTCAAAAGAGCAACATTTAAAAAAAGTCAGTTTCCCCAAGAGGATTAGTGTGAGAGGTTCGCACATAGACCCGTTACAGAGTAAATGTTATTGTAAAAAAATAATCTCCCAATATCTGTAATTTCTTATAATATAACACTAAAAAATTTTAAAAAATCCCTTAATCGAACACAAGTGCTAATTTAGTTTTTATACAATGAACTTCATTCATATAAGTTCAGAACACCAATTTTACAACTGATTCCACTTCGAAAAGAACCCACACATTCACCCAAACTTCGCCAATAAAAACAATTCGAACTTTTCATCCTTCAAAGCCAGCCATTCCCAAATCGCATCACACACACACACAATGAAAGAACTGGAAAGTATCCGGAAAGCAGCCAGGAAAAGTTTGCGGACAACAAAGTGGGCCTGGTAAGTAGGAGCGAATTCAATTAAATACGTTCCAGGGAAGTTTATAGGCGTGGAACGATCTTTCGGGAAGCAGGGTGGGGTGGGGGTGGAGAAAGAGCAAAAGCCTGCAGTATCGACCCATCACAGAAGAGGGTTAGGCAACTTAGAGAAAAGTTAGATTGTACAAATTTTCTCAAAACAAGGAGACTGAAGTAGGTGCGAAAGGCAGTCGTAATCAATATTCCAACAGTTTGTTTCCCTTTTCGGGGTAAAATTTGAATAACTGTACGGGATACAACCTTTAACCTAATTTATTTATTAGAAGTTTCAACATAAATTTTTGAAACCTTTTCACAGTCCAACTAGGGAACACTGTGTCATCCTCTTGTATAACGCAGTGTATCGGAAAATTTCAAACTAAGACATTTTTATCAAAATATATTCTGGCACTGCTGGTAGATGAGACAAGAAATTTTGATTCAGGTGTTGGAATTCAAAAATTAACTTTATTTTACACCAACTTATACTAAAGTTTAATTTAGACGTCTAAGTCACTCAACAAATGATTGAATTATATCACATATGCATACAAAATAAGCGAATAAGGAAATGCAAAACACAGGCTTATTTCTTCTACAAATTTAAGTAGAGGTCAAAGCCTTAGATTTTTTTTGTATCTTGAGTTTTATTTTTATTACTTAGTAGCTAAATGTAAATACCATAACATCAGAGGAAAATGTTATATATTATATATATATATAGAGAGAGAGAGAGAGAGAGAGAGAGAGAGAGAGAGAGAGAGAGAGAGTCTAATATAAACATTTATATGTATAATATTATGTAATAACACTGATATTCGTCACATATAATTAAATTGTAACTACATATATAACATCAATAAAAAAATTAAATTTTCACGTTTAACACTTATTTCGTCAAGCAACTTTAAATATATTTGGTAAAAAGGAAATTCCGGTTTGGATCGCCTCTAAGGGAATAACTTGTCCCGCTCCTCTATAGATTTAATTTTAAGAAAATTGTATAAAAACTAAAAAAAAAAATAATAATGAATAATAAATATTGAAATAGAGAATAAAAAAGAAATTAAAAAAAATATTGAATAAATAAATTACATTATAAATGTTTTTTGACTACAAATATACCTTAAGTAAACCAAATTAACTAAAATTTTATAATTGACAACCAGTTTTATCTCAGAAATTTCAAAAAAACATTCTTTGTATTTAGAGATTTCTCGGATTCTTTATTGCGTAAGAATTATTAGATAATTTGCCTTTTTAATCAGTTTTTAACCAGTTTTAAGTTTATTCAAATTCCAAGGAAGTATAAAAATTATCGCATGTAATTTTAAAAATTCTCATTTTTCTGAAATACAGTCAGATTAAGTGAGTTACGCTTAAAAATACAGAATTACGCTCAATTTGGCTCCATTCAGTTACAGGACAGATAAACGGTGATGGATTTTTCTGTTAGATGATTTGTATATCACACTTTAAATATATTTAAAATTCCAATTCAATTTATGATACTATATTATTCATTATATCATTTGGCAATTCCAAAAGAAACTTAATTTCTCAGTGAGAAAACAGAGTTAGGAGAGGGGGTGCCAGCCCAGGTGTCGTCCACGTCCCTTGACCGTGGTTCCAAATGACGTGGTCCGTCGCCAAAAGCCCTCGTGTAGCTGAACAGTGCGACGTTAATCTTCACTCAATCAATGAGTGAGTTAAACAAGTGCACGCGTGTGTGGTCTCAACTAGGTTAAAAGAATTTTCATAGAGAAATCCTCGTCCGTTTTATTGTCCGCAATATTAGTTTTTTTAGATTATTTGTATATTCGGTTAATTCAAAATAGTTCTCTACATTTTAAAATAAACCGAATAATGCTTTTTCCATACTTTCAATAAAATTAGGACTTGCAATTTTAAAGATCAACATCGACTAATTGTTCATTTCATTAAAAAAAATGAAAACAGTCGTTAAGAAAGTAATATCAATCAGCTTTCTTACGAAAATCATTAAATTCCAGTAAAAGTAGAGGGATGAAGAACACCCGGAAAGAAATCAACCAACCATTCTTTTCCTTCTTGTAACTTTTCCCCTCCAACTTCCCAAGGACCAAAGCACAAACACTAAACCTCTCCGTTTCTCATTACTAGTATAAAAATTCAAATAAGGACCAGTCCGGAGAATTCGGAAATAAAAACTTTCTTTATAAACTCTCATAAAGCTTTAGAAGTCTCCTTAAGTTCCGAAGACAGCGAATGTTGAATGTTCTAAATTCTTCTAGTAAGTTTCAGCGGTCCATAAACCGATGACATTACCCCACATTTTTTTTATCATTATTTTTCAGAGGTTCTGTATCTCGTAAATTCTTCGCCTTCTGCAAACAGGCTTCCTTTTCCATCGATTTGTCCACTAGATTTACTTCCCTTCAGTTCGCCGCCGAGTTTTTATTTGTTGTTTGTCGACTGCGTGATTTTTGGCCGTTGGCTTCACGATTTATTTGCCCGGTTGCATAAAATTCTCTCTATAAACGAGAGTGATTGAAAAAATCGTTTTGGACTAGTGCTGACTCAAACTCATAAATTGCTGGGGGCTTTCTTGAGAGATGAGAGACATTTATATCATCCTATAACGATGAATTTAAAAGTGCCTTCCTACAAGAGTAACTGCAGAATTTTCAGGCAATGGAAATGCTTGCGAAGTATCTGTTTTCCTATTACGCAATATATTTCAAACATTGTGAATCAACACTTGTTTCATTACTATAAGAAGTGATTTTGAAAATAGGAAATAAAGTCAAAAGAGTCTAATTGTACAATTGATTTACATAAAGAACTCTATGAATAAATACTTGTAAAATATTTTTATTTAATCATGTCTTTTAGACTTTTGACGTTTAGCAGTTACAGTTAATATCTTTATTAGGGATTTAGAGCAACAAATGCTATTATTCCAGTTTGACACTTTTAAAGCTTTTTAAAACACAAATTTTGTTTCGATAATTGAGACTCACTTTCCCGTACAGATAGTTTTTATAATCCATTACATCTCAAGATGGTTAGATTAAAAAGTGTTTTATGCAACTCCAAATTTTTATAACAGAAATCTCAAAATTAACATTTTCTTTCTAACGTCTTTCAGTGCACAGATTCCATTTAACAATTAGCTTTCCTTCCACCCCCTAAAGGTCATGGAGCCTAGTGGTCAAAATAACGGACTCGTGGTTAGTGTGACATGATTTCGATCCTAGTACCGCCGAAGAACCGCCGTGTAGGGGGCCTAAGCGCGTTAAATGTGTCGAGGCTCAAATTTCTACCCGTTGATTTGGCAGTTTGGAGAGGGGGATGCCAGCTCAGATGTCATCCTCGTCATTTGACCATGGTTCACAATTACGAGGTACGTCAACATAAGCCCTCGAGTAGCTGAACAGAGTGAGTTTTTATTCACTCATTTACTTTCCACCCCTTAATTATTCCAAAAGATGGTCTTGGACAAAATTAGAACCAAAACCATCTCCTTTAAAAAATGAAACAATACTTGTATTAAAATACACAAAAGCGGTATGAACCTCACAAAAGTGATAGTGTTTCATGACACTGACATATGTACCGAAAACCCCATATTCGAATCCCCAAAAAAAAAAACATGGAAGTTTACCAATGTAAAGTGTTTGTAGGGTACGGGTTTACCTTAAATAATTTAGCTAGCCATCAGACCTCTCGAGAGTTTGATGGTATTGTGAAAGTGGGTTTGGAAAACTAATATTAACCTCCGGAGTATCTTCCCTTAATATAGGGGTGAAATGCAGTTCAATTGTACCATTATCTACATGCAGACAAAACGACAAACGTAATCTATCTCACCTTTGCAACGATGGACTTCATGGACTTCGATCTGATAATTGTCGATCAGGCAGCATAAGTGACAACAATAGTGTTATGAAGACGCATGTGGCTTAAGCGGATGTGTTTTAATTTAACTTAATTGTTTGAGATGCATCCAGACTTACGGTTAGTTATAATTTTGGCCAAGGGATAAGGACGACACTGAGTATGGTGACTACTAATTTTCACATACCCTTATGCCAGAACACTGTAGTCTAGTTCCCTTCAACACGCAACAATCCCATTATTCAACATGGCATGTCTTCATACTATATTCGTTATAGAAAAAAATATTTTTTGTTAACTAGAAAACAAAAACAAATAAGTGATACACTTTAAAATGCCTTTTAACCTGCAGTATTGTATCTGAAAAATTAATATTCCTTCATCAACAGGTTCTACCATTCCCTATACTTGCAAGCCCTTTCATCTTTAAAATGAGGGGAAAAAAACGGGGGCATAGTTGAAATCGATGGAAGCACTTTTAATCCCCAGAGAGTAACGAATGAAATACCGCTTAATTATTCTTTGCGAAAGAGATGAGCGCTTACGTAAACAATTAAAATCCAGGCGGAGTGTTTCTTTTCGCTCGTGAGTAAGTGGCCGATATTGATCGGTTTCCCTTACACCTTTGGATGGATGCAGTTTTTTAAAACGAGAAGTGTACGCGTTTTGAACTTTTCTAGCGAAGTATAACTGTGTACACATGTGTGTGTGTGTTACCGTTAAAGCCCGAAAACCGTTAATAAGTGCATATTACGTAGCTAATCTGCAGTTTAACCAATTTACTCTGTTAAAGGGCGAATTCAAGAGTTTTCTGCATTTTAACTATGTAATTTTCACATAATTGGTTAACATATCATATATTAAAGTTTAAACGTTTGTTTTTTTCTCATTTCCTTTCCTTTCGAAAATTCGAACGATGACTCATGCCAGAATAATGTATCCTAATCATTTAGAAACCGAGTGGCAGAGACAGTAAATGTGTTCGATAAGACTCCTTGAAATAACTTAAAATGGATTTAATTACTACGACCAGTATATTCCATAAACAAAAAAGTTAAAGTAAATTAATCAACTCAAAAATAAATCGAAGATGGAATATTCAATGTAGGGTAGCGTTTCTCAAACTGTGGTGTGCGCCCTCTTGGAGGTCGTGATGATTCTGAGGGGGGAGAACATATTGAAAAAAGTCGTAAACAAATAATTATTTTAAAACGTTATTAATTTTCTGAAAGCAAGCAAACAAAATACATTCTGAGATAATAAAAAATAAAGTACACATTTATACTGCTATAATAAACTTATAAATGCATCAGTACTGCATAATGTATTCCATAATTAATTTAACAATAATATTAATGCAAGCTTAATAATTTATGTTACCACATGCGCTTGTCATACATAAAATTTATCCAAGAATTAGCAATTATAATAATTTATATGGTTTATAAGTAATCCCTTGACTGCAGATAAAAAGTCACCTGGTTTGCTCCCCAATGCCACCATGTTCCATTCAAGCACGCGAATGTGATGTATTGGAGGGGGGAGGAATAAGTAAGCGAACACTCTGAAATAAGTAAATCACTCGCAAACACAGTCAATGATCTTTTATTGCATTCCATAGTCTTCGGAGTAAATTTATGGATAGCAGTACACAGAAAATATCGTACTTCGAAAAGACATATATATATGTCCAGGACAATTAATTTTTTGGGTGAAAGAGAGACATTTATATACGCTGGTAGCACTTAAGAGATGAAAGTTGTATTGTAGTTTCAGCGTCAAAGTATAGGATTGCTGAATTCAATACACTGCTATTGTAAGGAAGTAAGGAAGGGGGGGGGGAGGCGATGAAAATTATGATTGATTATTGGGCTGCAAAGATTGAAAGTTTGAGAAGCACTGAATTTAATGCTAAAAGTGTCGTTTTACAAAGTATAGTTGCCCATACAGATATAGCAATCACAACACGATACGAGAAACTATATTTCACTAAATTGCATGTCCTCTAAGCCCCTGTGCCACTAACCCCCGAATTCTAATTGACGAAGAGCAACCCATTTGATTATTTGTATTGCAGACTCATTCAATTGACTCATGATTGATTCTATCAACTTATACGCTGATTGTTTGAATACATGAACTTGATTCTCAAAATAAATAAATAACATTTAATCTAACGGAACAGAAACGTTGCTGTTCTATCAAAGATCTTAATTTCACTTTAACGAGTACTGGGTAGGTAATGTGCAGATTATCTAAGTAATTCGTAGATTACCATGGTAATTTAAGTAATGAAACCATTTTCCGCCCTTACGAGGGATCATATCCAATCAATGTGTAGATTACCTAGCTAATCTGTAGATCAACTGATTTCTGCACTATAACGGTAACATACATGAAAAACTAATTCATTAAAATATGCGCTTTTGTTTCTCTAAAATGTGTCTGCGTTGAGTGTGTTTTTTTAATGCAACTTTTCTTGTTTTGTGTGAGTGTATTACCTTGCTTGTTTTTTTGTATGTGTGTTCTTTTGCTCCTAAGGATATAGACTGACAAAGATACCTCTTTAAATAACAATTTATTACTGCACAACGCAACTTTTTTTTTCAAAACATGTTGTACAAAAATGGGTGTATTGTTTTCATACCAAAAAAAGATAGAAATAAAAAAGATAATTCCCATGTATAAACATGATAATGATGTGATGTTCTTTAGAATTCAGACTTCGGGGGGCATTTCGATCTGCTTATTAATTCTAGCTGCATACGTAAATTACATATAACAAAGCATTTTAAAAAGGCACAATTTAAGTTCACAGTATTCAGCCCTTCTACACGGTGGTATTTTTAGAGTTCCCATGATATGGAACTACGATTCAACGAAGCAACACCGGTTTTTAATTTACGACCATGAGTACACGACAGAAGTGGCTACCGTAAGTTTATTATTATTCAATTTAGGAATTTTAGGACACACACGTAAGGAAGTCTGTGTATCGTTACTTTTGAATTTCAGGAACCATCCAATTATATCTTCAGTTCGGTTGAAAGAGTGATAGGAATTGCTTCATGTTAAAACAAAAGTACACTTTATTTTTACTTTTTGTTTACTTTATGAAGATGTTTGAATATGTCACCTATAATTTCATATGGCATATCTCAATCAAAGATAAAACAGAAGCACCAAAATTTTTTTTCACAATGGGCAGGTCCATGTTCTGTATCCATTGAGGCAACTAAAAGGAATTAAGTCCTAATAGCATTATCGTCCACTAGCCTTACTACAAGGAAGACATTTACTTGCATTAGGATTTTGACATGCAGTTAAACTGAAACAGTGCCATTCACAAGTTTCATCTTCGGTGAATCAATGAATTATAAACCCAACAAGTGGATAAATGTCCCAAACTGTATGAACATCATTATCAAAATCACAATAGTTTGGTTAAGTACAAAAAAGAATTATCAATATGGATAACGGGTTAAGGTCATGTACTTTTAAAAGTAAGCATTTAACATGACTAGTGAATGGTTAATTTGTTTGTGTTCAAAGCCCTTCATATCGGCGTGGATGCAAAGAAAGTAAACATGTATTTTTACTAGATTCATCCTCAATTGCCCTCAAGAAAATTCCATTATAAAGTTAAAATATTAACACTAAAACGTCCGTCGGTGTCAATTTGACACCGGAGCCTATTTACTTTGTTCTCCTTTCTGCGCTTTTGTAGGGAATTTAAAAATTTTTCGTGACTTTTAATCATTTTCCCTGTTGATTACACAGAAAACGTTTGGTAGTTCTAGTTTAAATAAGAAAGACTTTTTACAACTAAATATACCTAAAACGTTCGCTGGTGTCATTTCTACACCAAGGCAATTTATCATTATAAAAAACTCAACAAAATATAGTCCACCAAGTAGGTACTATTAGGAAAACAAACTTCCTAAAGTTCCATCGCACATTTTTTTACCTTGAATACAGTGTTATTGATTTCACAGTGCAAATGAATCAATTATGCTAAAAATGTGGCGTCTAAGTGTTTCGTTACATTTATTTGCTTCTCTGCTCATAAAAAAAAATTCATTCTATTTTCGAACTTAGTGCAGAGCGATGAAACGATGGCTCTTAGAAAAGGTCTAACTCCTGATGTGAAACTGCTAATTTGTTGTGAGAGCTTTCTGTTAATGTATTGGCTCTAATTTAGATTCCGATGAACACGTAAATTTGGATGAAAAAGACCGCGAAGAATCTAAAGAAAGGGCAGATGTAACGGATAATATTCTAGTAAATCCTGATATATATATGTCGCTAGGAATGGCACGGAATGGATGTCGCATAATAGTAATATTCCCGGAAGATTTGAGACTCGAAATGTTTTGCGACAAAGCAGTGGTCCAGCAAGCTTCGCGAAACATAAAGCCAACGTCAGTTTTTTATGATATAAAGGATTATAATATATTATAATTACATGAAATAATATTAAAACAATCTTAAAATTAAATCCTACTGAACAGTTGTCCTACAATAATAATTTAGTTAAAACAATTACATTATATATTTTATATCGTGGTGTCAAAAGGACACCGGTGGACGTTAAAGGGTCATCGAAATCCCGGACGGTCTAGTGTTAAATATATATCACTTCACGTTAGTTTCAAAGTTTTGCAGAGCTTACTCTTAAACGTATCAATACTTCCTGACTACATTGATAAGCTTTTCTTTGTCAGTATTCGCCCATCCGGTATAGTGATTAGTAACGCTAACTGTGGTATCGTTGGGCCTGGGTTTGAATCCGGGAGAAGGCATGGATGTTTTTAAATGTATAGTGCCTTTGCGACTTAGAAGTACTCTAAATAACCGTCAAGCCACGAGCAAATCCTCTGGTGAGGCTGGTGGAAGAGGAAGAGGGATAAGAGGCCCCGGAACACCTCCAGGATGTTTTTTCTTAAAATTGGGGTGGAACCGAGCCAAAATGTACTCTCACTTGTGTGGTGTTCAAAGCTACAGCTAACGAGAGGTGTACAACTAGCCTTTGCTGCGAATAATTTCGTGGGCCTCGATCTGACTACGTCAGATAGTGGCATTAGCAACAACAACATGTTTGTCAGCTTTGTGGCCAACCAATTAATAGAATGGAATTACTGAAACTTTACTTCAAAGGTAAAAGAGGCTCACAGACAGTATGTGAATCTATGACAATGGAGATACCAACTCACCGGTCGTGGCAGAAGATGCAATGCAGCTTCAATATAAATAAACCACTTGATGCATTAAAACACTTTCTTCCAAAGCATTCCAAATTGTGATCACCTTGCACAAAAATAGTTTGGTTTGGATTATTGTCTTAAAAACACCCCATTTACTATTGGAGACGAGCTCTAAAATTGTGCACCACGGTCATGTGATGAAGTTGATACCTCTTTGTTCTATTATCGGTAGTATATACAATATGTTTAACGTTCTAGGACTTTTAATTCACAATCATGTTTGATACAGCGAGAGTTTAGACACACGGATATGTTCCTTTGTTGCTCGTGGTAAAATTTACGCTCTTAACTGCTGAATTACTATTTTTTTTCTTTACACAAAGAAAAATCTCATTATTTTGACTTGTATCTCTTTTCTTGAGAACTGAAGATATGTCACTTAAAACTTATCGATAAGAAATCTTCCAACTACCTTTAAGACAAACCCAAAGGACCCCTCTTATTCCTGGAGGACATTTTGGTAACAACCATTTTTCTCTCCATCGTCCGTCTTTTCATCTCTTAGTTAACCTATTCAGGACCATCTTTTCTCACAACATGTCCCCAAGGGCAATTGTCTTGTCATTATCAGACGATACTTTTTTCCCCCCATTTTCCATAAAACGATACACAAAGAGCCAGCTCCCAAAGCTCGTTCTTAAGGGCCTCCCATTGTCGTATCATTTGCTCTTCTTTAAAAGGAAAAAAAAGAATAAAGAAAAACGCCCTTCTCGAAAAAGAATGTTCCATATTAATAGGTATTTCCGCTTTTCGCATATTCAAATTATCTGTTTGCTTTTATCTTGTGAGACCGAAGATAAAAAGAAGAATGTTTGCTGTTTAAGAACGTCACTTCACAACCCTAGGGTACGTTATTTTCTGAAGAAGGATAATAATTCTCTTTTGGGGAGAAATTAAAAAAAATGGTGTCGCTGCTATGTAAAATCTGAAAGGAAAGATATTTAAATAGAGTTAATTCCATATTTTTGACAGAGCTTGACATATGATATGTAAATATTGATAGTGTTAGTTCTTGTGTAGCTTTTTAAAAATTCTCCATTGGATATTAAATTCTTATTAACAAGCACTTAATTTTATTTTTAATGTCAAATGCTTTTTTAAAAAAAATCAGTTATAGATCTAAAATTCCTTTCATAATTCGTTCCTTATTTTCTTTAAGTTGGGAGAACTGAGACTATATCAGGATTTTCTCTTATTATATCTTACAATATATGCCATAGGTTATGATGCTATGATACTCTTCATAACACGAAAACAATGAGCCTATTTATTAGAGTATCAAAAACTCTTTCATATTTAAGGGAAATTATACGAGTACTTGTCGGTTAGACGGCGCAAGCGATAAATTGTCAAATCTTGCAGCCAGTCTTAGGTGAAATTACGCTAATTGCAATCACTTCCCGTCCAATCTAATGGATTGTTTATTAATGCTGCATTTAGAAGCAATACAAGTTTTGATAAAGACAGATAACGTAATTTTGAGCCATGGTTAAGTTGCGAGAACGACACTTTAGATGACAACCCAAACCAACCAACACCTCAAGGATTCGTATGAGTCTTTGCATATTTAATGATCATCTATACTGCATCGAGTTTGCGACTGTAGCGGCACCGGGCCACGAGCTCGCATCCGCGTTCAAATGGGTACCATGCCGCTAATCAGTAAGAACTTTTTATTTGTATGTATTTTGTGTGTCTTTTTCCAAAGGGTCTAATTGTTCTATTTGGTTTTGGCTTTCTGAAAAGTACCAGGGTGCGTTTCAATTGTTACTTCTCCCATTATAAGAATATAAAAGATATTGATAGAATGTATAATGAAATAGGGGCTTCATTGTACCTTATATTTAAATACTTTTGAAACATTTAAGTTAAATAAATGTTTTAAAGCATTAACATTAGTTTAACCAATACATTTTGTCATAAATTAAATCTAACCAAATGGATAACTTTCCATTAAAAAAGCATACCGAAAATATACTTGCGTCTGAAAAAAAAACAAAATCCAACACACAGTAGATTCGAACCAAGCATATCTCTATGAAGTGAGTCTATTTTAAGCCTCGACACATTTAACGGCCATCGGCCCCTTCTACACAACGGGTCTTCAGCGACCGAACGTATCAAATTCAACGAACGTTTCTGCGATTCACCCAGTATAAATAAAAAAAATCTGAAAAAATATCGCAATTTACTAGCTATATGTATTTAATTATTGATAACGAGCCCCAGCATTCTTCAATAAACTATTACTATTTGCTTAAATCGATGTTCATTCCCACCACCAGCATCTGATGATATTTTAGCAAACAAAGTACTTCCTGGTAGGCTATTCGTTTTCTACTGCCTTTCTTTTTGTGCGCCTTACATTTCAAATTCTGCTTTCAGAGAGTAAGAAAATTGATTTTATTATTACACATTAATTTGTACTGTTACCCTGTGTATATAGAAAGTAAGATTTTAAAAAGAAAAAAAGTAATATTGATTATTTTTGCATTTGGAACATATTTTTTAAAATGATTACTCATTTACTCATCCTAAAAAAGCAACAAACACAAAAATGGTAATAAAATTAAACTGAAGAAGAATCTTTTGAAACAAAGATGGTTTCACAGATTGTTGAGCAATAGAGACAATACCATGAAAAAATACGAGGAAAATGACAAATAATTTTCAAATAAGCTGCATAAACTATAATGTCCATAACCTTTGCTAAGGAATGTTTAGTTACAAACAATTATCAGTTGGACGTCTGTGGCTACCTCCGCTGGAAATACGCAGCCCAGAAAGCGATGATTAATACCCGCAAGCAGGTCATCAATCTCTCTTTCTGGAATATGAGCCTATTCTGGAAGACGGCATGTTGTCAAGTTATTAAGGTTTCAGGAAGAATTGCACAGAATATATATATATATATATATATATATATATATATATATATATATATATATATAAAGACACATCTTGAGTGCATGTCAGACATGTTCTATTGGGTTCAAATCGGATGAATTCCCTGGACATTTCATTCGAGGCAGTGTTTCGCGTCTTTCTTGTCAATGCGAGATATTTGTAACCTTGCGTTAACGTCTATAAACACGATATCACGGTCCATCACTAATACATACGGAGGAACAAATGGGTCGAGGATTACATCCCAATACCTAACTGCTGTCACTGAACCCGAGAGACATAAATTTGGGCACTTGTTTTTATATTAACCGCATTATGTTGCACTATGTTTCGTTACGTAAATATTTTACTGCGGAACTGGTTTAGTTTTATTTTGCAAGGTACAAATGCAAATATATTTGGTGTAACGTTTCTTCTTCTTGAGATGCTTATTTTAATGTCTTTAGCTTATTTTAAAGAATTATGAGAGGTCCTCCCCTCTTTCTTGGACACCTAGATATGTAGGAGGTAGGGAAGAAACACTAGCCATGATCCAATCAATGTATTTATTGATCACACAATATAGCGATACAAATTCAATTAACAACAGTAAGATAATGTCTCGGTGCCAACCGCGAAAGTGGAACAACGGCGAAATACATGAAAGATTAGGAGACTATCAAACTCGATCCTTACTTTATATACGATCTAATGTGTATTATCTAATTTAATCTAATATAAATTTAATCTCAGTGATACCAATAGTCATTTTAAATATTTCCCCTAATAAGTATTTGTTCACAAATATTCAATAATGATATCTGTCAGTAACAATCTCACCTCATTTCTGCTTTGCATCCGCCCTTACTCGCTCTTCTAGCTGGAAAATTTGGACTATATATAGTAAACTTAATTTGCATATCAAAATTTTCTTCTTCCTAAGTGTTGGTTGTGGATAACGCGAATTGATATCCCAAAGATTTCCCAAGAGGATTAGTAGAATGATCGCGAATAGATCCATCACAGAATGAGTGTAGTAAACTAACGTGGATGTATCTCAAGTTCGAAGCTGAGTTCCGTGATGAGACCGCAGAAAAATGCTAAAGCTGATTGCTTCGGATAAAATTAAATCTGTTATTGATGGTCCAAGAATGTCAGTAGTTGTAGATTGGTCATATTCGCGTGTCGTAGCTGGCGTTGTGGATACGCGACTTTGAGTCCTAGCGTTACTGAAGGCTCTCCACGTAGAGAGGCTGATGTACGTGAATCTTGTCGAGTCTGAAAGTTACGGAGAGACGTGAAGATGAGTTGGAAGCCAGCTCAGGGGTGTCATTTTCGTCACTTGACAACGGTTCAAAATTAAGGGGTAAATAGAGAGCGCGTCTCGCATTGCTGTAGAGTAACATGTTAATACAAAAAAACAAATCGAAGATACTAGGAAACATAATACGAAGATAAAAAAATGATTTACTGACACCAATTTTCTCTTCGTTCATCACCATGCCCTAAATTTATGATATTTACAACTCTAAAGAAAATGCTAAAGTTACTTTTACTGTAGTAGTTATCACTGTGCATGGATGTTTGATGCTAGTGTTTATTTCAATCAAGGTTATAGAAAGATAAGTTTTATTTTATGCATTGTGCTTTCAAAAAACGTTCTCATGTTTAAATTAAGTGCTTGAATTATCAGCTGTGAACATTTTTTTTCATGTTCCGAAATGAAAATAAGTTTTACTGTAGCAGCTCTAATATGAAGAGTATTTCAATCAACGTGACACACCGAGACATTTGAATCAACAATAAAATAGTCAAAAATCTTCAAGTAACTGTGAACAACCTAATTCCAGGCGTGTGAGTGAGAGTTATGTTAACGTCACTGTGTAAAACACCAGTGAGGGAGTGGATATTAACGTCGCACTGGGGGCTTTTGACGACGGACCTCGTAATTTTGAATCATGGTCAAGTGACGAGGACTACACCTGAGATGACATCACCTTAGCTTAACTACCACACCACACCAACGGGACGATGGTTGAGCTCTCGACAGATTTAACGTGCATCGCATTCCTAAACGGCGGGTCTTTAGTGGTACTGGGCTTGAACTCATGACATGCCTGTCATGATCCGATACCTTGACCACTGGGCCCCCGTAGCCCTGTTTAAAACAACAGGGTTATTGGCGTCGAATCTCGTAATATTGAACCTCGGTCAAGTGACAAGGACGACACATGAACTGGCTCCACCCTCTCGTAACTACCACACCATACCACACCAAGGAAAGACTGTTGAGCCTCAATTGATTTAACATGCATCATCTACATGGAAGGTCTTCGCCGCATTCACCCCAAGGCAAGGCAATCAGCGTTGAGCGTATATAGTTAATCAAACTTCATCTTGAACAATATGAAGTCGCTGATTGGCTAGACGCTGAACGCTCGACGCTGACAGCCTTGGTGTGAATGCAGCTTAACAACGCGCGGTATCGCGGCCACCAGCCTATTTCAGGAAGAAAATAAGCATGAATAAGTGACATTCTCTTTTGCTTATACAAGTTAACTGAATAAATTAAAGTTAAAAAGTAAAACACAAAAGTTTTTAGCTTGCATTTTCTGTGAATTAAATAAGTAATTTTTTCACCATATAATTTCAGCACACTCGCAACAGCGTTTCATTTCAACAAAATCATCTCTCCCTCTCTCATTTATTTTCACATTGTTGTTTTCCATCATCCTGGATGTCCATTACCCTCGCCGGGTAATGAGCTCGTATGTCAACTGAGATGAACTCTCAGAGCTCCGGCGTCAAGATGGATGAGGCACAAGCCCCAGCCTCGAGGCAAAATTCCAGCAGGCGTCTTGGAAAATTCAACATTTGTATTCATTGATTTATGCGAGGCGAGCTCTGGGAACAGTTACGGTTCCGTCCAGGGATGACAGAGGAATTGATTTAACCGAATATATATAGAATGAGCCGTTAAAATATATTTCTAGTAGCATAGAGAAATTATGTTGGGGTGTAGAGGGGATAATAGTATACGCTTAAAATTCGATTGGTAGGATGAAAGAAATTGTATTTTTAATAAATTGTTTATTTTGTAACCTTTGAAACTATTTTTCAACTCCTACTATTAGTTCACACTCTCCCCATCATATTTATTTATATGTATGTATTATCTTGTTCAAATTTTTAATCATTAATAAAGCCTTTTTAATTCACATTCACTCAAGTTCAAATACATTTTTTTAAACTTGTAGTGGATGACACTTGATGTTAATATAGTTGTTTCCAATATTAATTCACTAGCAGGTATACCCGTTCTTCGCCCGGGTAAATTGGAAAATTAAGCAATACAGATTGAATGATAAAGAAGTTTTTAATGAGTTAATTTTACGTGAATTGCAAATTAAACGAAAAAAAATCTTTTTGCATATCTCAGCTGAGCAACAAAATAAAAACATATTTATTAAAATTTAAATCTGTAGATCTAATAGCTGATAAAAGGGATTTTTTTTTATTTATAACTTCCCGTAACTCTATTGTTAGTCGATTTTTGAAAACACCTTCATAAGCTCATCTCTGCTCAGCAAAAGGAACACATTGGTACAAATTTCGTGTAATGAACGCTTAAAATAGTGAAAATAACTTATATCTGGAAGTGTAATACGTTAATATATTACTTTTTGTGTTGTATTTATTTTATGTTAAAATCTTGCCAACACACCTCTCATTTCGAAATCTAATTTTATTATAAAATAAAAAAAATAGTAATTACACTCATCAAAGGAATAAATTAAAAGCGAACGCGCACTGAGGCATGACGTAAACAAAACAGATAGGGAAAGTTTTGCTTCACATAAGAAAGATAGATATATACTGTCACGAGCTTTTTTGCAGCTGTCAGAATTTTTCCTACTTTCTTGACAATTATCGTTATATTTTGGAAACTTCACACAATATATTTATAAATTATAGCCTATGTGTTATTCTGATGTATAAGCTATATTATTGTAAAATTTCATTAAAATCCATTCATTTGTTTTACTGTGAAATAACAAAAATCATTCATAAAAACTTCCGCGTTTATAATATTAATTCATTAATTAAATTTAATTAATGAATAAATCGTAACATACAAAAATAATAATCAAACACCTTATATAAAAAGAAAAATTGCCCGTTGTGTCCCTGTAGCGCAAATGACAGTGTGTGTATGTGTGTGTTCCACTTCTAATCCAAAGGTCATGGGTTCGAATCCTACCTGGGATGGCTTTAATTTCTGAGAATGTGATTTATGAATGAATAAATAGTAACAGACTAAAATAATAGTCCAACACCATATATAAAAAGTAAAATCACTTTCTACTTTGCCACTTAATATTGTGCGTTCGTCATAAGTATATACATATTTATATTAATTGTAATTATTTAATAAAAAGTAACCAAAATAAAAATTTTCTTTCGTGACCTAGTAAGTAGGAATTGACTTAAAAATTTTCTTTATGTACTTGTTTATTATTCGAAAGCTGTATGTACCTTGGAAGTGAATATATTTATAGTTTAGTAGCACACAGAATTTTAAAAAAAGTTGGTGTAATTTTTAATGCAAATGGAGTTGTGATTTAAGGTCCATATTCTATAACATACCGGTGGTCGGAATAATGCTGGTTACTTTATGTCAAAAAGAAAAGAGTTTCGAAATCTCTACGTAGTATGGTGTGTAAGTTACGAGAGTAAGATGCCATGTTAAAGGAGGTCTTCTGTAATATCTGTTACATTTTTGTTATATTTTAACTTTATTTTAAAGTAGCGAAATGAGTTTTTTCAAATCAAAGTTTGATATTAAGGTCGAAAGGCCTAGGAATATTAAGGCCCTGAAATAGTGTCTCACTGTCCAAATTTAACTTGTGTGGACACTCTGAGAACTAGTTTGATATAAACATGCAAAAAAGCATTCCCCCACTGTATTACCACAAAAAGAAAGCATTAACTAGGAATTTAAAAATGAAAAAATTTCAAAACCCTTATTTTAGTTTCTTCATGAAATAAATTCCGTTTTATCGGTTTTTAGTTGGGCTGGGAGTGGGGTGGGTAATAAATTTGATTTTTAATTGTTTATTAACATCGCTTTCAAAAGGAATGCGCGGGCTATTGGCGAAAAACCTCACTCAAGTGATGAGGATAAACTTCTTTCCAAACTTCCTCACCATGGCAATGTGAAGACTTTGAGCCGAAAAAAATAACGTGAATTAGCTATCACAGAGATTCTTCAGTAGCACTAAGATTCGATTTCATGACTTGAGGGCCACCAGTTCCTAACAATAAACAATTGGTTACCATGGTTATAACATTTATAAAATCTAAAAATAAATAGAGATTATTACTTTAAATATACAATTTAACCTACCTTAAATGTAATGGGCCTACACACTATGAAAAATAAAGAAAAATATATAACGAGTAAAAAATTTAACAATCGAAATTATTTCTTGTTCAAGAATTATATAAAAAAGGAAGATAATCTATTATTATAATATTTTACAATACGAAATATAAGAAGCGTTATATAAAACATAATCTATTAGACTTGCTTTTTAATAAAAATATTTAAAGCATAATACATCCAAAATGTCATATTTCAAGGAATTAATCAAGGTCAATAGCTCATAAATTTCTTAGCTGAGACGTGAAATAAAATAAATTTCACCAGCAATGATGAGCAGGGCAATTTTTGAGGATTTTTGAGGCTTACTTTTTGTTTAAGAAGAAACAGTTTAAATTGCTTTTCATGACCAATGTTTTTTGCAGAATCAGAACACATAATACCAGTCTAACATTGATTTAGCTTGAGCTCAATCTGTTTTGAAGTTGGCCAACTGGTTGTCTAGGATATTGCAGCCTAACATGTATAAGGATGTTTGGAGATATCAAATGGGGATGTTTGGATGTTCTTCGAAGAGTAGGGAAAATTAGAAATTTTTTCACCAGACTTTCATTCATTAGTGTACTTTACTGATGCTTATATCTCGCTCTAGGACATCGATGTCTAAACTATGGCCAAATTGCAAGAAAAAAATTGCTTCGCTACACATGCAATGTTTTTTCAACAAATTGAAAAAAAATTCATTTTATGTAGTTTTATTAAAATAAATTAACTTCTTTTTTATTATATATTTTATAAAATTTGAATTAGATATGTATTGGTATATATTTATTTTCAATTTTTTAAATTTTCGTTTCATTTAGTTTCGATTTGATAAAGATGAAAAAAATTCCAATTAATGAGATGGATGATTTTGCTTTTGTTAAACAAATAAATTGTTATCGGATTCAACAGATGCTGTTGCAATTCTTAATACATTTTCAAGATGTTTATGAATGATCTTTTAGAAAGCTTTCACGAACATTCAATAACACATTTTTTTGTAAAGGGCTCCCTGGTCAAATGGATTAGGAAATCAAAATACAATGCAAAATACTGCATAAAAATATTGCAATTCTTAAAACAATTCGCCGTCGAGGGGATATACGCATAATTATAAACGTAAACTCTCATGATATACTAAGATGTTTTTCTTTACATTTTTATTTCAAAGTAAATGTCAACGAATCAATTACACATCAAGAATATTGCAAACATTTATTTTTTAATAAAAATGTGTAATTTTAAGTATTTTCTTATTTTGAGTTTAGGCAGCACTGCAGATAGGCATGCTGTAGGAGGTGCACTACCGCAGTGCACACATTGGTGCGTCTAATCATCGTTTAAAATTTATGATATCTTTCTATAAATTTAAACGCTAGAAAATTAAATTAGGAAACAAAGTATCGAGATTTTGCAAATCTAATTACATTTTAGTATTTCAAATAATTATCTATTTAACTAACGGGAAACTTTGTCTCTTCAGAAGAATTGCTTCGTCACTCAACAGGCTGATAACACGTCAGGTCGAGAAATGCCCAACTAAATCCCGAGATATAGCATTTCGGCTTTTAGATGGAGGGCATGCGTACATAGCAAACTTAAAGTGCTTCTGCCTGTTCGACTCTAGAGGCAATTATAGTAATATAATGGTTCTAAAGGGATAGAAAACGAATCACATAGGATGAATTCAAACCATTGTTGTAATGACCGTGCTGTGATTCTCTATATGTTTCAAGAAAAGATTATTTCTTTAGATACGAATCTGAATATTTATCAAATTTAAATATAATTTCTATCAATATCAATTTGATTTTAATTAAAAACTTTTTAACCGTGCAAATAATATTCTTACAAATAACGATATGCTAATTTAAATTTTTTGGAGAAAAAACGGTAAGTTTTTAGGCAGCTGACACACTCCGTTTCTACATCTCCTCAAAAAATATTTCTACATGATGTTTACAAATAATAACACAGTTCTTAGTTTCGCTTGATCAAATATCACCAAAGAACGTTTTTGACAATGGCATACAAAATGTGCACACATAAAATTTTTATTAATGTCGCATGCTGAAGTCACTAGGACATGGTGACAGAAATCGCAACTTAGAACCGCGTTTATTCAATAGGGATGACATCAGAGTTGATAACTGATTCTATAAATTTCTACACCATACAGCATTCATAAGCCTTTCTACTCCACGGCTCTTAGGCAGTGTTGGGATTGGAAACAACTTGACAGAAACAACACAGTCTCAAATTCATTACATTAACCACACTCGAATGCGGAGTCCAGAAAAAATATACATAAATAAAAGTTATTTATTTCGCGTATACGGCTATTTGCAACACTTGTAGATTTATCAAATGTAATCGGTTAACTAACAAGTACCAAATTTTGCGTTCAAAAGGTTCTTTATAATTCATATTTTATTTGAAAGTTACAATTATGTATTCTTTATTGAAAAAATAAGCATCAAATGATTTGATTACTTTTATACTTTACGTTAAAATTTCTCAACCAAACAATAAGGTTTGGAGTCTTTTTTCACCAGAGACAAATACACTGCTGGTCACACAAAATACAACGCTCTAAAGGAAGAATGCAGCCCATGTGAAATTTACATCATGCATTGGCGGCTGTAAAATATGCAAATCATTGGCCGTTATAGCGCAGATGCTCTTCACGGGCGACCATAGGGCTTCAAGCAAGCGCTATTTAAGGGGCGAAAATATTAGCGATTTGAAATACGGCAATGGTTTTATTGTGCGGTTTTATTTGAGTAAGTTGTTTACCTATGAACTGTCGAAGACATCGAGCGTCTTTTGGTCAAGTTTCTGAATTCAACCGAGAAAGAAGAGTAGCCTATACAGATTGTGGATTATCCTTCAGAAAAATTGGTCAACGTGTTGGCTAAAACCAAGCAATTGCGATACGAATTTGTCCTCGCTTGATGCAGAAGGGAAGGACAAATCAACAGGGTCGATCGCACTCACCTCATTACACCACTATCCGTGATGGCATGTGGATTATAAGCGTGGCAGGGATGGATCGTGCAGGCATATCACGGGCAGTAGCACTACAAATTCAGTTTGTTAAGCGTCATTCAGTGTCTACTCGTACCATTCTACGCCGTTTGCAGCAGGGTGGAATGTCCGCAAAGTGTCCATTTCTTTGTTTACCCTTGATTGGAAACCACATGCGCTTAAGCCGCCAATGGTGCGATGAATGGCGGGCATGAAACATGGAATAAAACGACATTGTGTTTACTAACGAATCCCGTTTCTGCCTAAAACATCACGATGGTCGGATTCGAGTTTGGAGACACCATGGTGAGATGCGTCTGAACTGTTGTGTTATGCATCACCACTGCTTCTGCACCTGGTATCATGGTTTGGGGTGGTATTAGATTTCACTGCAATATTCCTCTAATATGCATTGCAGGTACACTGAATAGCCAGCGCTACAACTCTGAGGAGATGGAGTCCATGGTCCTCCCATACATTCAGGGCTTGCCATCATCCGTACTCCAACAGGATAATACATGACCACACGTGGCACGCAAGGTTCAATAGTTCTTTCACCATCAGATTGAATTGCTTCATTACTCTGCTTGTTCTCCCGATCTAACGCCAATCGAAACGTGTGGTGCATGCTTACACAACGACTAGCCCGTAATACACCACCTCTGGTACACTTTTGGTAATATGTTGAAGCCACATTGACTGCTTTACCCAATGGTACATCCAAATCCTTTTTGTTTCTAGGCCTAGGTGAGTGGCAGCGGTTATAGCCAATAATGGTGGCTACGCAACTACTGGTTTTGTCATCATCCACACGTCACAAGAGGCTGTAATTTTAATAGTTTGATTTATGTACAAAATGTTATCTGCTGAATAAATTTCACTGTGATATTTCCGATCCTTCTTGGGGTTGCATTTTGTGTGGCCAGCAGTGTACATTTCCCTATATAGTATTTCCCCCTATTACTGTTGCAATTAAGAAAAAGTTCAGTAATGTTTACATAATTAGGACAAGGTTTACATAAAACGTAATTAGTTTAAAGCAAGTAAAATTAAAAAAAAAACGTTTTATACTCAAGGGAAAATTTAAACACATGTTTATAGGAAAATAAACGGTGAAATTCTGAACAACTCAAGTTATATGAATATTCTTCATGACAATTGTGTACGATTTATCTTAGATCATTTGTATTGAAGTTTCAAACTTTCTAACGAAAAGGAAATATTCTAGCATTTCGAACCCCATATCTTCTTAGTGTCGTTTACCAAGGACGGTGAACTTTGAAACATCCTTAGAGAAATCGTTTTATAGGTAAGAAACATCCTTCTCTTTCTTCCCACACATCTTCGTGCTTCAAGAAACACACATTTCATAGTATTTTCCCATTATTTAACAAAAAAATAACTACAATTCTAAGAAACAGTAACATATTAATATATATGTTGGATTTTTCAAATTTCGCCCCTGCTCTCTTAAAGCTGTTTTTTCAGCAACATCAATATGTATTAGGATCTACATCAGGGATTCAAGTTACGAAGAAGATACAAGTAAAAATCCTTTACTTGTTGCCAGATCATAGAATCGGGGGTGTTGCGGCCGTAAGCTCTTTATAGGCAGTGGGCTTTCGCCTTAAGCCGGCTTAGAGGAACAGATTAGAAGAGCCTTTCTGTTATGTTTAAGGACCTAATAGGAAAGTATCCCGAGCCTTATATTTATGGCTCGCCTTACACCAGAGTGCATTTTGACGATGCGCCATGATATGGATTATTTTGCTTAGGGTTCATTCAATGTTAATTTTTTTGTTTTATATTAAACACTGTAAAAAATATCGATAGCACAGCTGTTGTTGTTGTTGTTGTTGTTTCTTATCCTCTAATTGTCTGACGAAGTCAGACAAGATCCATTAAATTGTTGACCCTCAAAAAATCGATAACAAGAAGGGGAGAATCGTACAAGTCTTCTCTGGAAAGACCCAGACAGTCCAGGATATGTTCGGCAGAGGCCTGCTGAACCTTGCACTTGGAGCAGAACTTAAAGTCTTCCTGCCCTCAAAGAAGGAGAGACTTTTCGTGTGTCCACTAGCCAATCTGGAAATGGCCGTTTTAGATGCTCTGTCGCAGTTGAGATCCAGAAAAGAGCCCGGTTCCCTGGCCGCATACCAGTGGTGGGAGGGAGGAATCTTCCACTCCTTAGATAGTTGCCTATTAATTTTGGACTGGTGCTCTGAGTAGGTAATGGCAGGAGAGGAGGTTGTTAAGAGACTACAGCCCTCTCTGGCTAAGCGGTCCGCTTGCTCATTTCCAAAGATGTCAACATGGGATGGTATCCACTGAAAATGAACATCGTGATGCTTTGAAATAAGTTTGAGATTGTGAAGGATGGAGATGCTTGTTTTGTCTCCTACTTAAGTCCAATTGTGTAGATGTTGAAGGGAACTGCGACTGTCCGACAGAATCCAGAGTTCTCCATAGTCACTTTCATTGATAATAGCTTCGAGGCCAAGTTTGATTGCCGTTAGTTCACTTTTAAAGACCGAAGAGAAATCCGGGTTACGGTGACAGAAATAAAAGTTTTGACCAGAATTTTCTATGTAGATTCCACTACCTGCACGATCGTCTAGTCTACTGCCATCTGTGTAAATTTTAATGGCGTCACAGGGGATTTCATTAATACTTTCCAATGCAAGTTGCCTAAGATGAGCTGGGATGAGATCTTGCTTTGTAACCGGGGCAGACATGTTGAAGTGGAAGTGGACTCTGGGAAGTCCCTCTGATGGACTTAAACAAGATTTTAAGGAGTGGGGTTCGACATGAGATGAGGGCAACTGCAGATGATCAGCATAACTGAAAGGGCTGTTTCTCTTCAGTCTCTGATTATTGTGCCAATTGTTAAAGTATAGAGAGGTTTTGTTGTGATGTCCATAGCTAGAAAGTTTATTGAAGTAATTGGTGAGGATATTTTTGCTTCTAAGATGAAGAGGTTGGAGATCAGCCTCGAAGAGGACAATTTCTTTCGGGCAACTACGTCTCAATCCAGTAATAATTCGCGCAGCACCGAGCTGAATCTTTTCCAATTTCTCAAGACTGGCGGCGGACGCACAGCAGTACACTGGAAAACCGTACTCTAGTATGGGCCTAATGAGAGCCAAAAGGTGTCTCTCAATGTTACAGCATCGGCTCCCCAGTCTTTGCCCGCTATAAATTTAAGAATACTTAAACGTTTTCTACATTTTGAGACAATATGATCTATGTGCTTATGACTTGACCATTCAGGATCAAGGACATATGCGAGATATTTTGGGTGCTTTTCATAAGCAAGATTCTTGTTATCCATCTTTAAGGTTGGTTGATAGCTGTACAATCTTTTGTTGGTGGTAAAGAAAGTAGCGATGGACTGTGTAGGATTAAAACAAAGTTTGAACTCCAAAGCATAGTCTGAAAAAGAAGATAATGCATTGTTGAGATTCCTTTCCATCTCAACCAAGTCTCTTCCTGAACACCAGATGACGATATCGTCTGCAAACAAGCCTACTCTCATCTCAACTGAAGGTATTTTCTCAATGCCTGCTAAATATAATGAAAACAGAGTAGGGCTGAGGACAGAACCCTGTGGAACGCCCTGTCCAAGCACAACAGGATCCGAAAAAGTGTTGTTAAAATTTACTCTCATAGATCTGTGATGCAGGAAATCCGAGATCCATGCCAAGGTATTACCTCGAATATTAAAAGTGTCATGTAATTTAATTAGTAGCTTGTGCTTCCAAACTCTGTCAAACGCTTTCGTTAGATCCAGAAGAGCAGCCATAGCACAGCTAAATAACTTCTCTAAAGAAATTTTTCCATTGTATATTTCTGATTTGATTTAGGAAATGCGTAAACTGAGCACTGCTTAGAATCTGTAATTTAATCCTAGAAAAGAATACATGGAATAGTTAAGAATCATATCTCCCGTTTTGATATTATGTGGAAACTGTTAAGAGGTACATCATTCTTAATTATGCTTTAGTGTCAAGGACTCTACTTAAGAATTGCGAATACCCCCTCGCCATCAGCAATCTCATTACTTAAACGTGTAAAACTAATAAACAATGAATGACTCCCTGCTCTACCAGCCATTTTATACTTCATGGCGTGGAGTTGAGACATTTTTCTATTACGTTTGTTTCACACTTTGTAGACGAAAAACATGAACTTTTCAATTCTTGGAGATAGACGACGTGGATTTATTAGTTGCAGACGAGGCACCTTTAAAGTATTGACGAATTTTTTAGTAAGCGATACTTTTTTTTCAAAATAGTAATCACGTTAAGAACACGTTAAACTCTAAAATATTTCTATATTACGGACCAAAAAATTCTGATCAATAAATAATATTATCGTAAGTATTGGATAAAAGACTAAAATGCTCATTTCTCGTCTTCAGGCTGATGCATATTTACGAAAACTATACGAATATTGGGGCTATATACGCATTACTGTATATCATCTTTAACATGTTAAAAGTAATTCAATTCATTAAAAAAACCCACAAATAATAAAAGTTTCAAGGGAAAAAAATGTGGGTTCCTTTTAATTTTGGAATAGCTTAAAGATCAAAACGTCCACAGATGAATCATTCAAATTGGCATTAATGCCTGTTCTTTGAAAATTTTTTGAATCACAATAAATTAGCGCTTCTCAAACTGTATGGCACCCCCTAGGGGGCGTTAAAATTCTAATTGATAAGTCAAAAACAAAAGAAAACAAAAAACATTCTGATAAAATAAAAAATAAAATACGCATTCACACTGATATAATACACTTATAAATGTATCAGTACTTCGCCATGTATATATATATATATATATGTGTGTGTGTGTGTGTGTGTAAGGATAATTAAATTAGATTAAAAATTAAATTCCCTATCTAGCACTTGACTCATCTTTCTCAGACCCCATATTCAAGTATCAAACTAATTACCCATTTATTTCTTCCGAACATATGGCCTAGCCAATAAACATGTCTAATTCCAGATCGTTAGACTTAATTGTCAACATATGTCAGCATTAATTTGCAAGCACCCTCTTCAAAGCAGCGATACTTACCATATGTTTTTCAAGTGTTATCCACTTGAAACCACCACCATGGCGTGCTTTTTCCTCTCTGCTCTTAGAGCCAGAACAGATGTACAAATGGTTGAATAAAGATCGTCCCTTTTTCTAACTTTTAATCTGATTCTGTCTTCAAAATCATGATATATATATATATATATATATATATATATATATATTATAACTAATCATAACAATATTACATCAAGAACAATATTTAAAAATTACCAGTGTCCCCATAGGCTTGTTATACAAAAATTATATCCCGAAATTAATATTTATATTAATAGTTTGTAAGATTTATAAATAATCATTTAGCTGACAGTTTAAAGTTACCCAAATTGTTCTCCAATGACACCGTTTTCCACAAAGGCTCGCGTATGTGATGTATTGGGTATGAAGGGGGAGAAAAGGAATAATAATAAGCAAATACTATGAAATAATTAAATCCTTCGCAAACACTGTCAAGGTCTTTCTATTGCATTCCAAAGCCTCCGGAATAATTTTGTGGATGGAAGTTCACATAAAATATCGTAATTCCGAAAGACGTATATATATTTACACGTCCAGACAATTATCTTTTGGGTTGAGGGAGACGTTTATATACGTCTGTGGTGCTTAATGGGTTGAAGTCGTGTTGTTGCTTTAGAGTCAAAGTACTATAGTATTACTGAATGCAATATATTGGTATTGTATGGAAGGGGGACGCGATGAAAATTATAATTGAATATTGGGTCGCAAATAGTGAAAGTTTGAGAAGCACAACAATAAACCATTACTTTTGCTCTTTCGGATGAATCATGTAGCAATAAGTAGCAGACATAAAAATAGGGATTGAGTGAGAAAGTTCATTAATACCGTACTATAAATTTACAGCAGTGTTATAGCCTTGCAATCTTGAACCTCAGTCAAGGGACGAGGGCGTTGACACTTCTCCAAATGTGTACACTTTGCCAACGTGAAAGTTTTGAGTAACCACAAGTTTTTAGTGTACCAACAGTCTCCACAGTGGGTCTTCAGTGGGAATCTAGATAGGATATCTACCTTGTACAAATATTTCATGTGTTAAATACGACGAGAATGAAGTTCACAAGTTGTGGAAGTTAGGAGTACCTCTCGTTATTTGATTGCGGTTAACATTTACGAGGTCCATTGCCCATAGCTTTTATGTTGCTTTTAAATACAACATTAATAAACAGTCAACTCATGATGGGTTTTTTTAAAGAAAGTAGACTCTCCTGATTTTTTTTTCTTCCTGTACCTCAAATTTTGTAGACTGGTGTTCAAGCAGAGCTGTAGCTTTAGGTCCCCAAAGTAGCGGTAGTTGCGTCTTCATTAATACCTTTGGAAGTATTTTTTCCATGATTTGAGATTGCTTAAAAACACGAAGTTTATTTTAAATAGGTCAAATGCATTAAATTTTAAGTGAAATGTAACTAATCTATAGAAATAAACCTCAAACTGCCTATTAGACATATGATTAATCAAATGAATGTTAAATGTTTGTATGACATGTGGGTCGACTTTAATTCATGTTCACTCGTTTCTATTTAAATTGCATGAAAGCCCTTGACTTCATATCACTTAATTTTGTCCAGTGACCAAACGATGACTAACCTGTAATACTACTTCGCTCTAATTTCCTTGGAGACTATATTTTATTCAATGTACAGTAATATCCATAGATCAAGACTTGATTTGAGCATGATGTGTAACTCATGACCACCCAATATGAACTGAACTTATTAAGAGGACACAGTACGATTCAATTGACCAAAATCAGTCAAAAAATCAAATCTATTTTTTTTGCCTACATTATTTTTTTATATACTTTTCTATAACATCCCAAAAGTTGAAAGCTCTAAACTTAAAACCGTAGAATTATGATAGTTTTTATGTTCGTTTTTATTCAGACCCCTATGGCAAATCAAAACTTTAAACTGACTTATCTCAGAAAGATAAAATAACTCGTTTGTCTTCATTTAAAATACTAATGCTTTTTTTTCTGTTGTGCCTAATGCTTTGAATTGTTTTTCACCTATTGTCAATAAATAGTATATGGAACAAAAGTTGGTATGCATTTTTGAATCAAAGCAAGACATTCATTTTTTAAAATAAATGAACTCGGAATTTATACATTTTTTTAAGGAATTTCAAATAAACATTCATAAAAAGAGGTATTGTACGAATACCAATCATGTTCACACAAAACTCATACCAACTTTCGTTATACATATTTTGACGTACTTATAAATACAATTCCATGGGTGTACGTAAATTTATGTAGGGGAGGAGTAGCATTTTATAAAATCACTTCAAAAATTTTCATTTTTTCCGTAAAAAATTGTACGGCTAGATTTTGAGCACAAAATCTGTTTTACATAGTATACATACATAAGAGGCAACCCAAACAATTTTAAAAATCTTTAAGTTAAAAATGTTTGCGTAAATCGTACCATGTCCCCTTGACGGCATAATCTTAAAGCTATTGGTGACGAACCTCGTAATTTTGAACCTCTGTCAAGTGAGCTTGAACTGGCACCCTACTGTCTAAACGTCCACTCCACACCAATATGAAAACTTTGAGCCTCGACAGCTGCACCTCTACACAACGGGCCTTTAGTTGCACTGGTATTCGAATCTTTAATTAGACAACGGCGGTCTGAGTTCACGACCATGAAGCCTAGGATAATTTATACATACTTTCTTATAAAAAATACACCTCTTTCTTTATAGTCATCAATTGACTCCTAACTAATTTATTGGTTAACTATTGGAACATAGACTCAAAACAAGTGACTGTACCTCGTAACTTTGAACCAGGATTCACTAATTAGAAGAATACCTTATGATGGATTCGATTGCATTAATGAGGTCCCGGACTAGTGACGCCGAAGTGAAAAAAACAAGTAATGATATTTGTGAATTCCATTCCCTCGATTATTAATTAAAGTGATTTGTACCAATCGTACGAAAACTTTATTTCTATATTAACAACATAGCAAAAATACTTATTTTTAAAAATGGTAAAATAAAACTGATGTTATCTAGATTTTGACGCAAATGACATAAAGGTTATTGATTGCTAAGTAAAAGAGTCACGTACGGAGGCTCGTTAGAGAATATGTAAATGAGAAAAAAATGTAATGAATAACAAAGGATGCAGAAAAGGGGGGATGTGTTCAATTACAGGATTGAAACGTGTGACACTCTTCGATACGCAAGAAAGTTTGAGGGATATCGTTATCTCCAAGAAACCCCTCACGTGATGAGTCTGCATTGTAAAGATAAAAGGGAGTGGGACCTTAATTTCCATACCTTATTCCATGCCTTTCTTAATGAATGAAACCTAAATCAAACCAATTTTATTTATATAAAGAGGAACGTTTTTTCCCTTTGATTAAATTTGTTTAACTAACGTCTCATTAGAGGACTTAAGATTTTATTGTTGAAATATATTTTCATTTTTCGAACCTCCTCTGAAGAAAATTGGTGATTTATGCAAAGTTCATATTTTACATGCATCATATTTGCTTTTAACTGTGGTTTAAAATTACAAGTTTCGTTGTAAAAAACTCTCATATTGTTTTTAAAAGCTACTTCAAAAATAAAAATAAGTAAATAAATTATTCCATACGCACGGGATCATTGAACAACATCAATATTTATTTTGTCCCGGTTGTACATTTCAAAAGTGTCAGAAAGTTTTTTGTGTGTGTGTGTGTTATAAGTGCGCGTTATACGCCAGTTTTTACGGTAATATTAAAAATAAAGATGCTGGATGGTATAAGAGGAAGAGACTAATAATTTATAACCATGGTTAAATAATGAGAATAACACCTGCAGCTCGGATCCCTTTTTTTTATATAGATTCCGCATTACACCATGAAAGGAACAGCAGTTCCAGTTCAAATTTATACGATTGATTGTATTTTAATATTGCACTTTAAAACTACACGAAACCCTTTATCGACGAATCTCGTTATTCTGAAGCGCACTCAAGTTATGGAAACTACATTTGAGCTGTCACCCCAATTCTCATACTTCTTCACTACGATTGGGGATTTTGTGTGAGCCTCGGCTGAATTAACATAAACTGGTCCCTCTACTTCAGTGATACTCAACCTGCGGACCGAAGGCAGCATGCGGCCCTCCAAGCCTTTTTAGGGGGCCCATTCACGGTTCATTACTCTGAGAATTTCACTTATTTAAGAACATTGTATTGAAAATTTGGAGGTGAATCCATTGTTAAGAAATCAAATATAATTAATTCTGAATTTTGTTGTCGATGTCGTACGGGTACGAAATGATATTCCTTTTGTATTTGGAATGGTTACGGTTTGTGATAACAGACAACAGTGAAGTAGCGACCATTTTATGGGTGGAACTAATTTTTAATTATCTTTCATATCTTGCAAGCGAAAAATATTTGAAGAAAATAAGAAAATATATCGTTTCAAGGCAATTGGAAGGGTGACTCTTTAGTAGTGAAAAACAAACATGGATCAGTAATTGTTTGATTTGTCACAAAAATGCTGTATTTAAAAAACACCAATAAATAGGAAACATTAAACGACACTTTTCTCGAAGATCTCTTTCAAGAGGCGATAAATAGTCTTTCTTGAATAATCTTCGCAAAAGCAACAAAGTGTTTTGTCAGTGGTAATATCACAGCGGTAACAAAGACATCCCACGGCGTTTGTTATATTATTGGTAATCATATAAAACCGTTTACTGATGCAGAAATTGTGAAGGAGTGTTTCTTAAATGCTTCTCCAATTAAGTGTCAAAAATAATAATAATAAAAAAACGTAACAAATAATAATTAAAAAAAATCAAACACATGAGTCATCATTGAGAAGTTAAAATGTGCAAAATTGATCAAGATATTATATCTTGGTCTTAAAGAATTTCTTCCTCTCCCGTCCCACATTTATCCAATCAAGTAGCACATTTATGCCAAGCGTGTAAGTTGATACTCGTAGACGCACAAAAGAAATAACCTCACAATCATTTGCGAATAATTTATCATCTGTTAATAGCCGTGGTAGTCTAGTTATGACATGATCATGAGACCGTGGATGGAGTGTCCTAAGTTCGAGTCATGCAAACCATGTAAAAGGGTCACGTGTGCGTTAAACTGTCGTAAATGAAAGCCCTCCCGATGGCGGGTGTGACGTGTGTCAGCTCAGATGTCGATGTCGTCAATTAACCATGGCTAAAATTACGAGGTTCCGTCGCGAGTAGTTCTCGCGTTGCTTTAAGCCGCATTCACACCAAGGCAGTTAGCGTCGAACCAATCATAGACTTCATCTCGGCCGAGATGAAGTTTCTGATTGGCTAGATCATCAACGCTTGACGCTGGCTTCCTTGGTGTGAATGCGGTTTTATGTAAATAAATAATTGATAGCCTATGTCGTCAGTTTGAGTCTCTTTAGTTTGGTCATTGTATCTAGGTAGCTCATCAACATAAAAACATCGATTTTAAAGAGCATTCTTACGAAGACATGGGAAATGAAACCTTTAAAAGAAAAATTAATTTGAACGTTCAAAAAGAAACTGTTACACATTGCTGAAATTAAATAACGTAAATTTGTATTTTAAATTTTAATGTGCACATTGCTTAACATGATTTTACACAACCAAAACATGTATACGATATATGGAATACAACTTAAAATTATTTTCATTTTAAGGGGTATGCTAATAAGTTTGGAGATATAACTTGTTTTATTAATTTCAAAATAAATTGCTTTGATCGTTTTTATTTGTGTTCTCATAGAAATACAGATGACTAAATCTATAATTCTATTAAATAACCGAAAATACTCAAAGTAATTTTAAACACTGTAATTACATTGTTTAGCTTTGCAAGTAATTTTGGCATGGTTGAGAAGTTACCACGGTAACAATTTTTACTAATTATATGTATAGTCTCAATTTTTTTAAAACTTTTAATAACATAAAACATCATAACTTTTTTTATAAACGGCAAAGAAAATTCATAACTTGTAGAAGCATGTAACATTAGTAACCAATATTTAGAGAAGCCTATTTGTAGTTAATTAAAAATTTAAAGTACTATAATGTTTTATTGTTGTTACATCTTTTTTCCTACAGTTTATATTGACATTAAAATATTAATTTTAGATTATAAATTATGCAAGTATGATAAATTGTATCGAGAGATATATTGATTCTCTAAAATCCGTTAAAATGTAGCAGAATGCGCCGTCATAGAAAACGAGAAAAAATAGTTGGTTTAATTCGATTTAGTGAGTAGTCACCATTTCCCATTCAGAAATAAAGTTCCAAATCAAACATTCCTTTTTTTTTTAAATTCGACAGAAAAGACAAAGATGAAGGAAAATACACAATCAGGGCTCTGAAATCTGCTTTTCCCCCGTCGGATTTTATTCTTTCTTTCCTGACGTGTATTGACACAGTTCCTAAAAAGTAAAGAAAGCGTTAGAATTTTTTTTTTTGTACCGTTATTCTCAAGATCGGAAAGTCTTCGAGGTAAGAGAAATGAATGAGTGAATATTTTTTTGTTGATTCTTTTTCTTCATCAAAACTAAGTTCTTTAAAAAAATACATCAACATTAAAATATATTGTAAAATACGGCGTATAACACGGACTTTTAACACAAAAAATAATATCGAAACTTAAGGGTGCACGTTATGCGCCGGGGGTATAAAAACTATAGGTTTAAAAATAACAAAATATATAATCATAAAAATTTTTCTTTCTATATATATCAAAATACTGCTTATTTAAAAGAAGCGAACTAAAATATTTGTAGTTCTAGAAGAACACTATTTTGTCAGAAGTCTGGGGTAATACCTCGAGTAAATGACTTCACAAAACATAGGAGCCATGTATACCAGTATTTCAGATTTCTTCGTAAAACAGGGGGGTGCGCGTTATGCGACGAATATACCGAAAACTTAAAAAATTAAGCTTGAAAGTATTGGGTATTACGGTACTGGTACCAATACCGGATATTACGGTATTTATTAAATTAACATAGCACTAGATCAAATATGTAAAATTCCCTGCGCATGCAACCCGCTACAAATATCTTCGTCAAGGTAAAAAAAAACAACAAAACATGTCGTAACTTAATTTTAAAATTTCTCTTATGGATAATTAGGGATAATGAGGCACAATAATCTCCATTGTTAGTCGTTTAAATTGATGATATATTTCAACGATCAATAACAGCAAATATTTTAAACGTCAGTAAAACGGAATGATTCTTGATACGCCATTAGACTTTTACTGCCTTCCACTTAGTTATTGCATGTAAGATTCCGCTTTTAGGAAAAAAAAAAAAAAAAACAAACAAGTAGTATAAAAAAATTAAGTCAATTCCTACTTAGATTAGCAAAGAAAAATTTTATTTTATCTACTTTACATTAAATAGTTACAATTAATATAAATATGTGTATACATAGGACAGAATCGCAACATTAAGTGGTAATTAATTTTTATTAATTAACATTAAAGTATCGCATTGTCATCCGAAACAATCGTGTATATAAAATTTAAATTCAACTGAATACTTTAAAACGTGAGAAAAAAACCTTTTCAAGTTTTGACATAAGTCGCCAAAAGGGTCTCTAAGTCGCCAAATATGATGCCAACGTGGCTGTATTTGTAATTCTTTAAATAATTAGTTTTAATCAATTAATTTTTATTAATTATAATTAAATTTTTCTATTGTCATCCAAAATAATCATGGATATAAAATTTCAGCTCAATTGAGCACTTTAAAATGTATTTTATCAACAATTGAAAATTCCACCAAGATAAATAAATAAATATATAGAGAGTGTGAGCTAATAGTAGGAATTGAAAAAGGAAGAGGCTACAATAGCCTGGTGGCCATAGTCACAAACTCGTGACCGACGTGTCATGAGCCTTAGTGCCTCTGAAGATCTCCACGCAAAGGAGCTAATGTTATTGAGGCTCAAAGTACTCACGTTGCTATAGAATGAAAGTTTGAAGAGGAGAATCCCTACTCAGTTTTCCACTTTGTCACTTGACCGTCATTCAGAATTACGAGGACTACCTCCAATACCTTTTGTGTTGCTTTACAATGCACCGTTAATAATTACTCACTCAGAAAGCAGGAAAAAAATATTAAAGCAATACTTATCAATTTATACATCTGTTCTGTGTGCTTTGAATTATGGTTCAAAAAGGAGAAAATATTGATTTGTATTGAATTTTCAAAAGTTAACGTTTACTCATTTTTTTTAGGTTCTTGCCTTCAATATATCTTTACGACCTAGATATATGTATTTCTTGCAAACTCTATCAAGGAATCAATGGACCCTTAGAGGTCCTTCTAGACCACTGTTAGGAAACACTAAATAACTGTAATAATTTGAAAATTTGTGAGCATGTATGGAAATATGTAGTATAAATGCAATATATATATATATATATAGGACAAATATATTGCATAAAATGTTGAGGAAATGAAATTAGAAATGGAATTCCCTAGTAAAACATAACTTCTCATATTAATCTGTTGCGAAGCAAGTAATAGTGTTTTGTGCTTGCAAGAAATATAAAAATTTTAAAAAATATACTGAGAAACTAATTAACATAAATTTTCAATTATTCATTCATTAATATTGTGTACGATTGATTGAATATTAACGTCGCACTGTTCAGCTACATGAGGGCTTTTGGCGACGGACCACGTAATTTTGAACCATGGTCAAGTGACGAGGACTACACGTAAGCTGACACCACCTCTCCTAACTACCCCACCACATCAACGGAAAGACGTTTCAGCTCTCGACAGATTGAACGTGCATCGCTGCCCTACAAGGGAATCTTTAGTGGTACCGGGCAAAAATATTGCGTACGTGTTGAACCTGTTGTGTGTGAACATTAAGAATCTAATATTCACTGAGCAATTTATTGAATCAGCAATAAAGGTTTAATTTATATTTCTGCTATTATCCTTCCGTTTTTATTCCTCCACTTTCTATTTCTGCTTGCATAAACTCCTTTTGGCTGTCTTACAAAAAAAACCGCTTCAGGGAAAAGTGTCGGCGAACTTTTTCATATCGAATTTCGGGTAAAGAATGCGTAACATATAAAAACTAAAAGCTGTATATATTTTTTTTCTCCTCGTCTAAACAAAAAAAATTCTCACTTTTTCTATCCATCATTATTTCAGTCATACCCCATTTAAACACTATCCTCGGTCGTTTTCCTTTCTTTCACAAGTTTTTTTCTCCATTTTTTTAAAGTAGTTGCGGTTTCAGTATATATAATCTACATTTTTTTGGATTTTTTTTCTGCTATAAATATGTCCTTTGTAAACAAAACGCGGGTTTTGAATTGTCTCGAAGTGAAACGTAAGAAAAAAGTTTACCAACTTGGCAAATATATGATATATTTTTTTTTACTTCTGTTGCTTAAATATGTTTCAAAGAATCCTCTTTTTGCAAATTAAACTGCTCGTATAAGCTCTTCAATTCTTTCACATCGTTATCACGATTAGGTTAATTTTCCATCTTATTTTTAAGCAAATAATTTATAGAACAGAGTGCATTACCCTATATTTTGCATAAAAATTCTTTCTGATTTATGGTCTGTCCAAGTGTTAGGTATTCCAAGAGTTAATTGTCGAAGATCCCTGATAATTTAGATCCATTGTTTATTCAAGTCGCACTGTAATGCAACACGAATCTTCTTCGAAATAAACGTGATTCAGAACCATGGTCGTGGCCGCGGTAGATGACTAGTCAAGGTATCGGTTGGTGGCTGGCTTTGTCACGAATTCGATCCCAGTGCAACTAAAGACCCGAAGTGTAGGGGTGCGATGCACGCTAAATCTGTCGAGAGCTATAACGTCCTCCCGTTGGTGTGGTGTGGTAGTTAGGACAGGGGGTGTCAGCTCAGATGTCGTTCACGTCACTTGACCCTGGTTCAAAATTATGTGGTCTATCGCCAAAAGCCCTCGTGTAGCAGAACAGTGCGCCTTTAATATTCACTCGTTCACTGAACCATGGTCAAGTAACAAGGACAACACTTGAGCAGACACCTTCTCTCCCAACTTTTCCAACATCCCACGTGAGGACTTGGAGCCACATCAGATTTAACGTGTATCGATTTCTATGCGGTATACTTTCAACGGTGAAAGGATTCGAACCACAGTTCGGCAGAAACAATACTGGTCATAGGCTATTGAACACAATTATTTGGCTCTACCGCCAGTACTTAATATTTTATTACTTAAATCAAAAGAACGCTGATGCTAACTACGCTTGTATATTTTTCTCCAGACTTCTACACTCGGCATTGAATAGAGCCTTTTAAGATCATGTACTATAAGTCATGAAATCATTACAATGCTATAGCAACTAACGCACTAACTCAATTTGAATTTAAAAATAACGTTATGACTAATGCAAAATAATTAAACAAAAAAAACTTATCAAAGTCCAACTGTACTTGCAAACAGAATACAGCTGAGCCAGGTGAATTAAAATGCACAAATTTGATTCAGCTAAAAATATTCAAATTAAACACTGAGTAAATAATAATAAGGTCTGTATTCGCATATAAAACTAATTGTGGAGCTGAAACAAACAACTAAACTAGATCAAAATATAGCCGGAAAATATAAAGTTGCATAAAACTAATATTTATATAAAACAGAATTTCTAATAAATACGTTCCACGAAAGGTCACGAGGGCACAATAAATGTCTCCACAAATTAAAATTCATTTTTTTCTATGAGTCTAAGAGAGTGAGTATTTATTCAAGTCGCAATTCAAAACCACACGAAAGCTATTGACGATGGACCTCGTAAATTTGAAATACGTTCAAATGACGAGGATGACGCGTAAGCTAGCCCCTTCTTTCTTTTAATTTAAACACCACACCAACGGAAGGTCTTTGTTCCTCGACGGAGTTAACGTGCGTGAGTAAGTGAATATTAACGTTGCACTATTCAGGTGCACAATAGCTTTTAGCGACGGATCTTGTAATTTTGATCCATGGTCCAATGACTAGGAAACACCTGAGCTGCCACACCGTTTCCTAACTTTCGCACCACACCAGTAGGAGGACGTTTGAGCGTCATCATGTTTAATGTGCATCGGTCCCCTCTGCACTCCGTATCTTTAGCGGTACTAAGATAGATTCCCTGATGCACCAGCCACGAGTCCATTACCTTGATCACTTAGCTACCACGGCCACAAGATTTAACGTGCATCAAAACTTCTACACGGAGGGTCTTTAGTGGCACAAGGGTTTGAACTCATGGCACGCCGGCCACGAGTTCGTTGCCATAACCCCTTGGCTACAACATTTTTAAACCTGCACACTAAAAATACGCCTAAGAAACGCCAAAGATGTTTGTATGTTAAAACACAATGGGTGAGGATAACATAAAACAGCAATTCTCAACCTGCGGCCCGGTGACTCTTTCTGAGTGGCCCATTGCACTAAGAAATTCAATTATTTAAGAAAAATGTGTACCATATATTTAGCGGGAAGTTACATCAATGAAGCAATACAATCCATCCATTTTGCTATCAATAAGTTTTGATAGTAGAATATAAACAAGAGGCTTGGTCATGGATAAAAGGAAAAACCGAAACTACTCCATATACAATTTTTTTTGTTTATGTTTGATGTTAACATAGTATTAAAATAAAACCCGCAATTAAGAGTTTAAATATTTTGATAAATTTCGTTTTGTTCAATCTTGTTTTGGTCTTGCATTCCCCCCCATTATAATCATGCTGTGGCCCGCATGGAATACCTATCATACTAATGTGGCACAACGAGAAAAAAAGTTGAGTACCCCTGATATAAAAGGTCCAATATAGTACCGGATGTTTCTAAAAGAATATATGTATTGAAGTTTTAACGCTTTATAAAGTATTGATCACATATAAGTTACAAGTATAATTCATGCACCGAATGAAAGAGTAACTGAAACAGTTTTACCTACAAGCTTACAAATGTTCACTGTGAGCCCCATTCGTCCCACGGCATAAATAAAAGTCGATAGGCGAGTTCATCCCAAACTTTGTTCAGTGTGCCTGAGGACTTTCTTGCAACACCTGCTTCCATCCTGTATCTTAAGTCTGAAAGGTCAGCTGGTAGGTGAGGAATGTATACACAATCCCTTATGAACCCTCACAGATAAAAGTCTCATGGCGTCAGATCGGATGAATGATTGAGTAAACAGCCATAGTTGTAAAGCATCAAGATAGACAGAACCAGGAACAGTTGGTTACCTGGTACAACCTGTAGAAAATGTCTCAATATGTAACCTTGCCTGAACACAGGAGGGAGCTGCTCTCCATCATGACGAAATCATTTTAATTTTTATAGCGAACACTTTTTTTGCTTTTCCTTGTCCTAGCAACATGTAATTCGTATCGGGTCGATTAATCGGCCACATTATTGATTTATATTTATTAAATATTTTTAAACTTAACTGCGTCGTGATTCAATTAGCAGCAGGGTCCGTTCTTTGAACCTTTAGATAGAGTTAATGAGCTTGTTGCTAGGGGTTTTTCTTTGTGGTGCATCGGCCGAGAACGGTGCTGCACCTCGTCGCCATTCCTCAGTGCGCAGTTAGTTCCACCATCATAAATAGTCTTTGTTTAGTCGTTTAATATCGTTTCGTCGTGGACTATAGTCATCAAAAACGTTGGATCAGTTATCCCATCGGATATTTTAACGATAGTGCATCATAAAACTTGATACTCAACACCATAGGAAGTTGGGTGAGTTATTTATTTCCGATTCTATTGTTAGTTAAGATGGATGCTGATAAAATAAAAAACAAACGTAAAGCGCTGAAGTCTAGCGCAACCAAGTTTGTTAATAATTTAAATACTATTTTAGTTCACGAAACTAATGTCCATTCGTTAGAAATAGTGTGCAATCAGTTAATTGAGAAAATCTATTGTCTAAAAATCGCTGACAATGAACTTCTTAGTGTCATAGATGTATTAGACATACAAAAAGTAGAACAGTGTGAGTCATTTATGGAGAATTTAATTTCCTATAAATGCAAAATTTCACAAAAAATAGCTAGCCTAACTCCGCTGATTGTACCACCAACTATTGTTAACACCACTAATCTACCTAGTTCTACAATAGATACTTTAACTTCTGAGCCTAGATCTTCGATCAAATTGCCAAAACTTACTATGAATAAATTTTATGGTGATCACAAAAATTGGTTAGAATTTCTCAGTCAATTTGAGAATGCAATAGATAAAAATAGTAGTTTATCTAAAATTGAGGAAACTATATATAATTTACCTCAAAAGTTTGGTAGGAGGTGTCGCAGCGAAAGCCATTTCCGGTTTTGCGTTAACGGAAAGTAATTACGACGCTGCTTTAGAAATATTAAAAACCCGCTTTGGACAAAAAAAAAATTTACTCATTAACGCGCATTTAGGATCTCTTCTCAACATAACTCCCATAAAAAATACGAGTGACACGAATAGTTTGAGAAAGTTATACAATCGGGCCGAAATGGAAATAAGAAATTTAGAAAGTTTAGGTATAAATTCGGAATCGTATGGTAATCTTTTGACCCCGATATTATTAAAAGTATTACCCTCTGATTTAACTTTAGAATTCAGCAGAAAGAATAAAAGTGATAATTGTTATTTAAAAGCTCTTGAGTTTTTAGGTGAAGAAATTCAAAGTCGCGAGAGAGCCCAATCTTTCCATTCGTCAGTTAAAGGAAAACAAAATTCGAATAACTCAAAACAAGAGTGCAATAGTTTCGCTTTCGGCTCAAGGTCTGATAACAGAAATGCTTTGTTAAACAGAAAGGCAATAATTCCTCAGCAGCCGAGCTCTTAGTCAATCAGTCAACTGCTAATAGTAAATGTATATTTTGCGGCGAAAACTTGCATGATTCATCTTCATGCGAGTAGGTGAGTATAGAGAATAAACGGTATTATTTAAAAAGAAATAAACTTTATTTCTTTTGTTTTTCGGGTCGACACTCAATAGCATTTTTAGAGCTAAAAGCTTAAGAAAGAAAAAGGATGTTCGTTTTGTGGTTTAAAATCACACTCTAAAGCGCTTTGTTATAGGTTTTATCAAAATAATTCGGATAAAACGACCTTCTACTCGCATAAAGAAGAATGTGATGGTTCTATGACTAGCGTGTCTTCTTGCCAAACCGAAACTAAATCGCAGAGGGTTTTGTTGCAAACCGCGTCGGTGGCTGCTCGTTATAATAAACAATTTAGAAATTGTCGTTTATTAGCCGACACAGCGGCGCAAAGGAGTTTTGTTGAGAGAAAATTTTCGAGATTATTGAAACTCCCTGTCATTCGAAAAGAAAAACTATCGATTTATTCCTTTGGAGATAAGTCACCAGTTGAAAAAAACATTTAATGTAGTCAAAATAAGGTTGGAAAATAAAGATGATCCAAATTCTTATTTAGAAATTGAAGCATTAGAAACCGAAATAATATCCGCTGCGCATATTCCCCGCCTGACACAGATATTTCGATTTATAACACACATTTGAAAGGCTTGAAATTAGCTGATACAACAAATAGTGATACTAATGTCTCAGTTCTGATCGGTGCTGACAATTATTATGATGTCATGACGGGTAGAATTAAACGTATTAATTGGAAACTTGTAGCTGCTGAATCTCTTTTATGGGTGGTTTTTAATTGGTATATCAGCCCCCCCAATAAAAACTCTAGTGATTTTTTCGCTATGAAAGTAGTGGTTGAGGAAGGTATTTCAAAATAATTAGAGACGTTTTGGCAGTTAGAAAACCTTGGAATTGAACCAGTTAACGAAAATTTAAATTGTAATGATGTCAAAATTCTGCAAGAGTTTGAAGAGAATATTCAATTCCGAGACGGTAGATATGTAGTTCAACTTCCTTGGAAAGATAATTTGAAAGAGTCACTAGATAATAATTATGAAATAGCTTATGAAAGATTTTCAAAATTGTGTCATAAATTTCAAAACGATCAATCGTTATACACTGAGTATAAAAATGTTGTAGATAGTTATGTAGAACAAAACATAGTCGAACGTGTTTCTAACACAAATTTCGTTGATGGTGCAGAATTTTATTTACCCCAAAGAGCTGTAATTCGGCATGATAGGTCTTCTAGTAAACTGAGAATTGTTCTTGACGCGTCTTCGCATCAAAGAGGCAAATTTTCATTAAATGACAGTTTGCACATAGGTCCCAATTTGTATCCTGATTTTTTTGAACTTTTATTGTCATTTCGAAAGCATCCAATCGCGTTTACAGTCGATATTAAACAAGCATTTTTAAATGTAGAGTTAGATGATTCTGATAAAAATGTAACAAAATTCTTTTGGACTGACAATCCAGAATCTTTTGCAGAATCTTTTGAAGTCTTAAGATTTAATAGAGTTTAATTCGCGGAATAAATAGCTCACCCTTCCTATTAACTGCAACGATCAAATACAATTTGAAGAAATATTCTTCTCTTTTCCCACAAACTCAGGAACTGCTAAACAAATTTGTATATGTAGTTGTGATGTCTTAGGAGGTCAAAGTACAGTAGCATCCACTTATACAACTAGTGTGGAATGTGTCCAGATCTTTAAAGAAGCAAATATGCCCTTGCACAAATGGGCTACTAACTCTGCCGAATTGCGTGAACTGTGGGAGAAAAATGGTTTCTCTACTGAAACTTCATCGAACTCTATTGGTCAAAATATGATCAATTATAAAGTGCTTGGCATTTCATGGGACACTGATAGAGATGTTTTTTACTTTGATATAGAAAGTCTGCTATCCTTTATTTCGAAAAGGACTAATACAAAAAGGTTTTTGTTGCAAGTTGCTGGTCGAATCTGTGACCCTCTAGGATTTATAGCTCCCTATGTGATTCGTTTGAAGATACTTATTCAAAATATCTGGGAAATGGGTATTCTTTGGGATCAGGAAATGTCCTTGATTATAAAAAAGCCCTTTAATAAATGGTGTCATGAACTTAAAGACCTTCATTTAGTATCGATTCCTCGCTTTTATGACTTAACAGACTCGAATGCAACAAATATATAACTTCATTGTTTTTCCGACTCATCGAAAAAGGCCTACGGAACTGTAATATATTTTCGAGTCATTAGGACTGATAGAACTATTACAACTAGTTTCGTCACCTCCAAGAGCAGAGTTGCCCCGTTAAAGAATATTTCTCTGCCGAGATTGGAATTGATGGGGGCACTGCTTTTTGCTAGGTTGTGCTGCAAAGTTTCCAAAACTTTAAAACTCGAAAAGTCTTGTTTTTTCCATACAGATTCCTCTATCGTTTACCACTGGATTCAGCGGGAATCGTTTCGTTTTAAACCATTCGTTAAGAATAGGATAGAAGAGATTCAAAAACTGACTGAACCATCGAAGTGGCATCAGTGCCCCGGAAAGGAAAACCCTGCCGACATTATAAGCAGGGGAATTTCCGTAAGGTAATTGAAAGATAGTGAACTTTGGTGGCATGGATCACCCTGGCTTCAACAAGCAGAACAGTTTTGGCCCAAATTCGAGAAACAAAATGTGAGCAATATAGATCTAGAACTCAAAAGTAGATTTCGGGACATTTCACAAAATGAAATAATTCTCGAAAATCGGGAAAAACTCTTGAGTTTAGATAAATTTAGCAGTTATCTCAAACTATTGCGAGTAACTGCCTTTGTATTCAGATTCATAAATAATACCCGAGACACCTTAAAGAAAATTGGTACTCTCGAAACTGAAGAATTAAAAAAGTCGGAAGAATATTGGATTAAAGAAATCCAGAAAGAAACTTACGCATCCGAAATAATAGATTTAAAAAAAGCCCAAAAGGTTAGCGGCTGTTCTAAAATTCGTTCTTTAGTGCCTTGTTTGGATGAGAGAAAAATTTTAATAAAAGGGAGATTAGATGAATCATAACTTTCCCTGGATGAGAAACAACCCATTCTTTTGCCTTCTGACTAAAAGTTTACGGAATTATTAATTTTGTATGAGCATACAAAGAACTTTCATAGTGGGGTAACAACTACTCTGGTGATGTTTAGAAGGAAGTTTTGGATACCGAAGGGGCAGCAACGCGTCAAGAAAGTAATTAAAAAATGTCTAATCTGTAGGAAATACAGTTTAAAACCAGCTAACCAAATAACAGCGCAACTCCCGAAAGATAGACTTTTAGAAAATCCTCCCTTTGAAATTTGTGGTCTTGACTTCGCAGGACCAATACTTTACAAATGTGTTAAGGAGGTTAAAAAATGTTACTTTGTAATTTTCACCTGTGCAGTAACTAGAGGTATACATTTAGAACTAATTTCGTCCATGTCTACAAAGCATTTTTTACTCGCCTTCAGAAGATTTATCTCTAGACGAGGCAGTTGTAGCGTTGTTTATTCGGATAACGCTAAGTCACTCCAGGCCGCATTTAAGGACTTGATTTACTTCGCCAAAATCTTAAAGAACTCGGAATTTAAAGATTTTATTTCCTCACGTGGGATTACTTGGAAATTCATCGTGGAAAGAGCACCCTGGTGGGGCGGATTTTATGAACGTCTAGTGAAATCGGTGAAAGATCCACTCAGAAAAATTATTGGCAAAGCTCTTCTCACATTCGAAGAACTTGTCACTATCTTAGTTGAAATCGAATATATTGTCAACTCAAGACCATTGACATATGTGACGGACGATTTTTCTGAACCAAATTCTTTGACACCTCTCGACTTCCTGCAATATGGGAGAAAAAGCCATGATTATCCTCTTCACTTCGCTGAACTAGCAAATAAAGTGTCTAATAGAGAATCCTTAATCAAAAGGAAACAATATCAATCAACTCTTTCAAAAAACTTTTGGAATAAGAGGAAAATTCAATATCTTCTTGATTTGAAAACTGTTCATCATTTAAAATCACCAAAGATGTCAAAATTGGTGATGTTGTGCTCGTCGAAGGGTCTTCAAAGTCTAAACTTCTCTGGGACTTGGGAACAATTCAAGAAACTCTTATGGGTAGAGGTGGACACACATAAGAGCCTGTATCGTCAAAACCAAGAAGGGTCTTCTCAGGAAACCAGTGCAATTAATATACCCCTTTGAACTCAGTGAATGAACTGGTTTTTCGTATCCTTTGATGATAAATAGTGAAAAATTTATTGAAAATAATTTGATTTATAATCCTAATTTCGTATTTCGAATTTTTATTCTCTGTATTACTTGAATTTGAACATTAATTCTCAAATCTTGCATATTTTGTATGTTTGTGTTTGAAAATTGTTATTTTTTCCATTTCTAGTTATAGTAATTTTGTTTATCTCAAAGATAATTCAATTTTTAAAAGTTGTAATATTGTTTGTGTATATCATAATTGTTTATGCAGTTTGTAACTTTCGCATATTAAGCATTCAATGATTCATCTATCATTGTCAATTTCAATTTATAATTTCCTTGTGTATTTTTCTACTGTAGCAATTTTATAGATTCTATTGATGAACTCTTGGAAGAGTTCATGGTGGGAAGCTGTAGAAAATGTCTCAATATGTAATATTGCCTGAACACAAGAGAGAGCTGCTCTCCATCATGACGAAATCATTTTAATTTTTATAGCGAACACTTTTTTTGTTTTTCCTTGTCCTAGCAACATGTAATTCGTATCGGGTCGATTAATCGGCCACATTATTGATTTATATTTATTAAATATTTTTAAACTTAACTGCGTAGTGATTCAATTAGCAGCAGTGTCCGTTCTTTGAACCTTTAGATAGAGTTAA
>BMAU01015902.1:0-13407 GCA_019973935.1 Trichonephila clavipes
GGCATGTTAATTATTGTCATTTCATTTTTTCCCACTCCCTTATGGAGCCTTCGCCAATATCAAACATCCTTGATGCAGCACGATTTCCATGGTCTTTTGCAATTTGAATCACTTGGATCTCGAAACCGGCACTGTGTTTTGCTTCATTTTATTAGGACCCATCTTAACTGTTCACTATTTGAAGCGTATTCAATATTACTCATAGTATTGAATATACTACAGACAGACAGCGTAATAAGTCTCGGGCTTTGTTCTGATTTATTTTTAAATTAATCGTCCACCTCGTACATTACACGAAAGGGGAAAAAAAGAATCAATGTTTATAGAACAGCGTGGGAAAAATCCAGCCATGGCTCTGATTCGATCTCCCCCCTTCTTGCTCTTAAGGGTTGTATAATTCTAGAACTATACTATTTTTTGAGAAGAGTCTGGAATGAAAATAAATGTGACTTCAAAACACAAGAAAATTGCACATGTACATTTCAAATTTGGTGCTAGTTTGATATCGGGGGTAATAGCGCCAAGTTGTTGCTGAAAAAATGCGACCAGAGACCAGGCGCATAATGCATCTGCTCCACCCTATTAATTTCAGACAATTTTAATAAAAATTTCTAATTTCTGTAAAAATTTAACCATTTTCAGTGTAATTTTTCTGTTGCTTGCGTGTTCTGTTTAATTCTGTGCTGTTTTCAAATATGGAAATTTCTAAAATGAGTGAGTACTAGAATATTTTTTTTCTTAGAAGAATAAGTGTTGTGCTTTTAATTATCGCTATAAATCTTTTATTATCGTTTCAAAAATGTTTTTTTACGTTCTTTGTTTGATTTAATTCGTTGAAGGAACTTGCAGTGCAGATATAGATACTCCACTTAGCTTTTGCGTGATTTCAAAATCACACCAAATAGATCAAAAGCAGTCGAACTTATATTGTAAACTGGACTCGGAGAAATTTTGGAACTATTTGACCGAAAATCTGTAACATACCGATATCAAATTAGTGCTGTGTATTCACGATCTTTTTATATGAAAAATGACTACTTTCAGCTAAAGTTATTTGCATGTTAGAGAAAATTATCTTCTAATTTGATATCTGTACATTATGGATTTACCTCTAAAATTTCACCAAGTTGAAGCGATAATTTTGCACTAGAATAACAAGACTGATCACCAAAGACCTGGCATAATTATAAAACAAGTAGTGTACTGTTATAAAAAAAATCTTTTTTTTTTAAATGTTCTATTAACTCTAGAACCGCGGCAGTTTCGGTATATCCCAACAAATTAAAACCTGCGTTGTTATGCTAAAAGTACCCTTTTATTATTTGGCAATGACACTTATTCATTTTTAACATTTAATTGTTATAATAAGTGATACAAATAATAAGATATTACAATATGGAATATTGTATACAGTTAATACAATATACAGACAACTTTAATAGAAATAATAAGTTTCTTCCCAGTCGAGATTTCCTACACAGTTAATGCACATTTTGGGTAACTTTTTATATATGTTTTACACTTTCCACATATCGTTATTTTACAATCAGAAGTATCGACAGTTTTATTTCTGCACTGGAAATCTTTGCAATGAACCCTTTTTCGCATCTGTGCAGATTCTTCAGTAGTATCCGCTTTTGTTTGTGTGTGAATGTACGCATTACGTAACACTTCAATGAGTTGTCGAAGATATTCTCTCATCGCAAGTTTTTTTTATCGGTAACTTTGTATAAAATCCATGAATTATTCCCTGCAAGATCAAGAATATTGTAGAATACCTGAACTAGCCACCTCCTTGATCCTGTCTTTGCAGAATATTTCCGAGCCATTTGGTCGGTAATGTCAACACCAAATTTTGTTGAATTAGAAAATGATATTGTTTATATGGAAACTGTTTTTGGGTGATTATTGCCAATATCAACTGTGGGATGATGGGAGCTCAATAATAAGACATTTTTTCTGGTTTTTACCTGATAAACTGTCAAAGTTATATCATCATGCTTCACTAACAATGTATCATATAACATCTTTACTTTGTTCACAAATTCTGGTCCTTGTTTTGCCACTTTCGTTTCATCGTCCAAGTTAAACTAGTGTTCTTCGTATTTAACATTTGGGACAGATTTAGAGTAGTGAAAAATTTTTATCAGTAGTGATATTTCTTGCTTTATTTTTGAAAGGTTCTATTAAACACAAAACGATGTATTCGGAAAGATATGTTTATGGGACTTTCCTCATCTTTACACAAATATGGAAAACGATTGAGCACATATTTACTATCAACATCAGCAGCAAGCCAGAACTTGATACCAAATTTTTCTGGTTTACTTGTCATATGTTGCGTGAAATGACATCTAGCTTTAGACAGAAACAGTTGTTCATCAATATGATTCTAGTTTAGAGCAAATTATCGAATTTTTAATAAATTTCTTCCAAACTTCAGAAATGAAACACAATTTATCGTTTTGAAGGTGTTCAGACTGCGTAGTTTTTTTGTCGAATCGCAAAACTTTCATAAGTTCCCTGAATCTATCTATCGCCATAGTATCGTGGAAAAAAGGTAGACCCCAAACAGACCAGACTACCATGCTCTAGCTTATTTGCACTGTATATATCTCAAGCATACAAAATTGATATAAAAGTATCTAGTTCATCTAAAGTTGTTGAACATACATTTTTTCCCAGTTGCCAGTGAGCTTCTTTCTTTGTACAGTTTTTGATATGATGAAGTATAGGCTCATCTAAAAGTAGCATCCCTAAACTAATTGCACAGCCAATTTTATATTTTGCTTTGTATGACTTCTTGGGCTACTTTTTTCTTTGAAAACATTATGTTCACCAATTTTCCCACTCGTACAACTTTTGGAGGTAATGCTTTACCAACTCGTTCCATCATTTCTAACAAAAGTTCCAGAGTTCATTTCATCTGGATTTGAATCTGATAACTTTTTACGTTTATTTACATATTGTTTTTTCTTTCCATAAGTGGTGTTTCTGCTGGTACATTGTACATGAAAATTAGATACATTATCTTAGAGGACTGAAAAAGTTTTTCCCATACCAGGAATCGTTGAATTGTAAATTTAGTACTTGTGATTATAATGGGGTCAAAATGACCCATTCCGCTGTTTTAGGTATGAGTATTAAAAACCAAAAAATGATAAGTATTAAACATATCATATTTTCACAGGTTATTATTGGTATAAAATAGGAAAAGTCAAGAAATTTTTTTCAATTCCATAGTTAACTTTTTGAGAAAATCGGAAACACAATTGCTTTTGGGTCAAAATGACCCCATCCGCGGTTCTAGTGTTAAAGTGAAAATTTGATTGCCTTTTGGCGACTACCACTAAACTTAACATGAAATTAGCTTTTTGATCTAGTTGAACCCACATGATTTTTCTTATCATAATTCTGTTAACCCTTTTGTGTTTTAAAAAAATAAAAATCAGGGGGTTCAACTAGGATTTAATCAAACTTCCTATATTTTTTAAAAATCATTATGTTTTTGTTCTTTTTCAGAAAATTCCTGAAATGCCATCAGTACTTGCTGAAAAGTGAGCAATAAATTTTTTATCCTTATTTCTTTCAGTACTTATGTATTAACTTTACTGCAGCCAAACTTACATCACAAGAAGTGTGCCCTCCTAGATCGCCATTCTTGAGAGGACAGGATTGTAGCTACCATATGAAAGAGATTATTACGCAGGAAAATTACGCATAGTAATACACTAAACTCCTTAGGAAGAGGGGGCTTTCTGCAAATATTTCTCCTTTTTTTCCCCATGTGCAAGTTAAAAAAAAATTTCTGATAGTGAATAAATAATTTATAAATCAGATCACATTGCTTCTAGAGTTAAGATTTATTATACAAAAGATTGTTTTTTTTCTCTATTGTTCTTTTAAATTATAACTGACCAGTAAGAGATATAATGTGGATAATATGAATAAAAATTTTATATTACAATATATATATTATTTTATTACCTATGTTTTCATTACTTTTCTCTTTTTTAACTTTAAGAGTTTAAAAAAAATAACTATTCTGTTTTTTCAAAAAAAAAAATTGTGGAAAATCCTGAATTTTTAATAACCAAAACAGGATTCTCAAAAAGGAGTGATTGTAAAGAATATAAATATATTTATCTCAAGTTATAACATATCAAATTTTCATCATCTTTCAAAACTAACACATTAAAAAAAAACTGGAAAATCTTAACCTTTATTTTTATGCATTTATTATATTTTTATATTTGTATATGCATTTTTATTTTTTTCAGTGTATGCTAATACACTTTTGAAATTTCTTCATTTTTTACAATTCTATTTGTTTTTCTTTTTGAGCTGTGTCAACTTAAATGAATCAAAGCATTTGTTTCATTTAATAAAGCACTTATATATATATATATATATATATATATATATATATATATATATATATATATATATATATATATATTTATATTTATATTATAAATTTCTTTTAAGATAGTCACATACTCTTAAGAAGTAAACTGAGATGTAAATATTGCTGGACTGTATTAAATTCTTTAAAGGAATTTAAAATTTAATTTTTGCACACATTCATATGAATTAAAGATTTTGTAGTTTCACTTCAATCATGAGTATGCTATGTTTTGTGTGCTTAAAGAGTAATTTTTTTTTGTTATGTATTATACTTACAACTAATATTGCTAAATTCTGTCATTATGTTCAAACATGAGAGTGGGAACAATTTCCACTATTTACTTAATCCTTACTAATATTATAAACACGAAAATTTGTATATGTTTGTTACTCTTTCACGTAAAAACAGCTGAATGGATTTTAATGAAAGTTTACAGTAATATAACTTATACATCAGAATAATGCATAGGCTATAATTTATAAAGGTGTTGTTTGAAGTGTCCAAAATATAATGATACTTGTCAAGTAAATAGGAAAAAATTCTGCCATCTGCAGAGATTGGTTCTGCAGTTTGAAAAAAAAGCACCAGAAAGAGGATTATTTTTTTTTTTTTGAGATATCCTCTTCCATTTTTATTTTAAAGGAAAATTAACATCAATGTATTTGCATTTGCTTAATGGCTTTTTATTTTGAATAATTTAATTGTTTCTGGCATTACTTTGCTATTGTTATAAAAAACATTTTATTCTAATTTATATTTATTTGAAAATTTGTTATTCTTAACTCCTTTTAGAAACTAAATTATTATTATTAATCAAAGATTTAAAAAAATAACATTCAATTGTCAATGAATTTAAGTTTCAGGTTTTTAAATAAAAAGAATGTAAAACTGTCTTAATAAATGCATTCAAGCTGGGCTTTGTTTTTCTGTAATGCTTTGTCTAATTGTCTTGAAGATATGACATTAAAAATAAAAGGTAAAATGCTGTAATAAAATGTTATTTTTAATGATGTAAAAATAGAGAAAAGCCATCTCATATAAAGGTTAACAAGAAATTTTCTGAACTTTCAAATTTTTTCTATTGAATTTTTTTTATATTTCTGCTTAGAAGTGGTGCTTTTGACAAAGATCTGGATGCAGATAGTAAGAATGAAGTTATTTTTCGAAAAAATACGCCCGAAAGCTTTGAAAAGCTTAGGGTTTTAGGAAGAGGTGGATTTGGAAAAGTAAGTTAATCAGAATAATTCATGCATTTTGTGTTTCAACTTTCCTTATGAACTTTAATTGTAAACTAAATGAGAAAGATCTTAATTTCTGGATAGATTAATTAATTCCACAAAAGCTGACTTATGCTATACTTTTATGCTATTTTTCCCTACACTTCATTTTCTTAAATTTATTTTTTTCCCTAATGGGGGAGGGCTGCATTTTCTCAACGTAAGCCCCGTTTACATGGACGAAAAAAACGGCACGAATCGTCTTTGGATCCGTTTACACGACGACCCGGTATTATACCGGCTTGAAATGCAGGTCTGATTTTTGTACCTGCTTTGGACCAGGAGATTGGGAGCCAGATCGTTTTCTAATTTTCCCATGATGCATAGCGCTCAAGATTCATTTATTCAAAGATGGCTGCTGTTGCCGAATACACATGTTGGTCAACTAAAGAAATAACAGCTTTGATAAACATCTGGGGAACCAGAATATACAGTAAACATTGGAAAGAACTGTAAGGGGCTCAGAAGTTTACAAGTGCTCATTTCCAATAAAAATAATACTCTGTTCAGGTACAGTGAAGGATGTAAATAAATTTATATTTAGTATGCTTTGCATGTGTTTCCAATATTTTAATGCGATGATACATATACTTTAAACAGTATATGTATCATGTAGGTAAACAAACATATCTATGCGGCGTACGACTATATCTTCTCATGAACCGCACGACGCAAAAACTCACCAAAGATACCAAAAGATCGGGAATGGTCCGAGGAATCAGTTTTGACCATTTTTATTCCAATAGTAGGGCAGTGGGTAACCTAGTGGTTAGAGCATCGGACTCCTGACCACAAGGCCTGGGTTCGATGCCACCAAATGCCCTCCGAGTATACACAGAGTGCATGCTCGTTAAATCAGTGGGTCCGAAAGTCTTGTGGCTGAATCACGAGTGCAGGGGGACTGGAGAATATTTCCCTCCCCTTCAGTTCCATGCCTAAATTGTGGAGGTTGAGATAGGTGGTGTCGCCATCTATTGTCCCTTCGGGGAATTTCACCAAGTTAATTCGTACTGTCACCTGTATGGTCCTCAAAGTCAAGGCCAACGACAGGCGTATTTCTAGTCCCTTGCCACGATGAATTTCGTGGGCCTCGATCTGACTACGTCAGAGAGTGGCGTTAGAAACAACAACATATTCCGATAGTGCTATTAGTTAAAAATGTATTAATTAAAAACCTTAAATCGTCTAATTATTGCCATTTTTTCCTGCCAGGCGGCGAAATTCCAAATTTTCAACCTTTTTTTTTTCAGATGTTTTTAAAACACGATTTAATTTTTTTTATGAGACTCAGACAAAAAATAATTACAGAATCGGAAAGATAATTTACTTCACCACGATACGGTATACTTTATAGTACAAACTAATGATATTTTCTATTTTTTACGATTTTTTCAAAAGTGAGTCAAAATCTATTCGTTTTTATGAAAACATAAGCTCATGCTAATACGAAAATATATCGGACCTCCCAAAATCAAGTCCCTACTCAATTCCTGGGGGGGGACATTTTTTCCAGTCCCCATAGGGTTAACATGGGAGCATGATATTTTAGTGCTTAAGCTCTCCCCATGCCTACACAATGGGAATAAAATAGATAACTGGATGGATCTTAATGAGTGAAAAACCGTTGGTTCAAATCTCATGTCTGAGACTCAAACAGGAGCCAAGATAACGTGAATTTAAACAAATTTAAAAAGTTTAAAGCAATTAAAAACTATAGAAGAAATAGTCCTATGAGCATGAACTTATAATAACTAGAAGAGCAGTTAGAGAGGGATCGAATGAGCCAGGTACGAATTGACTGTGAGGCTCGGGTGCCGAGATATTAGCTAAAAATCTGTAGTGGGGGGAATGCACCGCAGGGATGCGTCCTAACAGATATGGTTTATAACAGTAGTTATTACGATCCCCCAAATATCAGTCCCCTACCACCAAAAAAGTAGCATGTTAAAATATTAAACAGTGTGTGTGCGCGCGCATCGAAAAAATTTACTCTTTTCATTTTTCCCTAACGTGCAAAAAGAAGTATAACATTAAAAAAACACATTATTTTACAATTGATGTTTATATAAAATTGTACACATATATATGTAAAATTTATTGTTGAATCTGTGAAATTAACGATTTTAGTATAATGTGCAGAAATTTCAACTGGTGATATGGTACTCCAATTTGAAATTTTATCAATACCCAGGATAATTCCTAAATTAATATTTTGAGTTACACTATAGAAATAGAATCTCCCTGCAATCAAGTGGCCGCAGTTGCCTAGTGGTCAAGGTAACGGACTCATGGCAAGCGTGTCATGAGTTCTTGCCCAGAACCACTGAAGACCTGGCATGTAGGGTAGCGATGCACGTTAAATCTGTCGAGAGCTTATACATCTTCCCGTTGGTGTGGTAGGAAAGGAGGTGCCAGCTCAGGTGTCATCCTGGTTGCTTGACAATGGCTCAAAATTACGAAGTCCTTTCGCCCAAAACCCCCTTGTGGCTGAACTGTGGGACGTAATATTCACTCACTCATTCCCTACAATCAAATAAAAGCATTTTTCAAACAAATAGATAATATTTTTGTTCATGATTTAGCTTGTTTTTATTCAAGTACAGACAATAATATTTTATTTTGTATTTGCAAGGTCTTCCTAGTCAGAAAACGAAAGGGGACAGACTGTGGACAACTCTATGCAATGAAAATCATTGAAAAGGTAATATTTGCATCAATGTTAGTTTTTATGAAGGTAAAATAAATAATTTTAAGTATATAATCGTATTAATATGTGTAATTTAATAATATTTTTTCTAGAGTATCTCATAAATTATAAAATATTTTTACTGACTATATAATGTATTTTGAAGGACTTCAAGTAATATTCATTGAGAATCTACTTGAAAAAGTATTGTTTTAATGGAGTGTGTTTAACCCTCTAACCGGATAGCACGGAAAATTCCGTCAGTGTAATGAGGCTTCGAAAATGAACTGCACAGGTTTTTCTGCCTTCAAGTAACGTTTTCAAAAGCGTATTAGCCGCACTTTTCTGAAATCCTTTCCCCCTTTTAAGGTTTAACATCTTGAAAGATAATGAGGGACAGAGGAAGCAACACAGCAGGAGTTTTATGGCTCGCAGGGAACCCCGTGTTTTGACCCTGGGGCAATCGTAAAAAATCCAGGGGAAATTTCTTTAGAACCCAAGAAGTGTTTGTTTGCTAGCTTGTATTTTAAAAGTTTTCAAAAGTCCCAACGCATAAGTAAAATATGTTACAATTCCCTTTTGGTTTCATATTAATTTCAAACTGTAACAAGTTGGGGCGTGTCAGGGCAATCTGCTATTTTATATAGTTAGATAAATTATCTTTTTTAAAGTATATTCTTTCGCTTCATTTTTCTTATCTTAATCAATGCTTTCAGTTTTTGAAACATGATTATTTCATTATAAGGTGCCCCCCAAAAAAAATAACAAAACACCAAACACTTTAAAATTTGAAATCTTTTCAACTTTCCAACCACTAAAAATGAATAAATTTAAACTTCATCAAATAATTTGAAACATTTTTCTTACACTTTGATAAAAATAATAACAAAAAAAAAAAACTAATTAAGATCTATTAATTTTTTTTTAGATTTCAAAGCCCAAGTGTTCAGGAAGTTTATGTACAGTGCCTAGTTATATATTGTTAAAATTCACCGAATTATATTTGAATTTTAAGTGCTTGAACTTCAGTTTACATCAAAAAGACAACATGAATGAAGATTTTCCTACATTTTTTTATAACTTGAATGTTTGAATAAATGGTAATCAAAAATATATGGAAACATTTACAGTAGACATTTATGCATATAAAATAAACATAAAAATCAATTTTAAATTCGAGCTATTCAAAAACGTCAATTATTCTTCAAAATATCTATGCAAAATACCTCAACATTTATCTTTTTTAAAGGCTAACTGAATAAGTAATTAAAATCTGGATATTTTTTGAAATTTCGACCGTATAAAGCTAGAAATTTTATGTTAGAAATTCCATTTGAAATTTAAAAAATGTATCGCAGTTAAAAATTATTTACCATAAGTTCTAGCAACTCTTTGAGTATAATATAAATTTCAAATTTTATTATATAGCTTCTTTGGTATTTTTTAATATATCAAGATTTTCATACAATTCAGTTGAAAAATGCATGCTAAGAGCAAAAAATATACTAAAAACCGGCCGAATATACAATAAAGTTTTATTAGAAGCAAAACTGAGAAGCCAAAGCGTAGGGAATGAAAAAATTTAGAGTATATCTGAAGTAGAAGTAGTTTTCGAAATATTTATTTTAAAGTTCAGAAAATTTGTGTGCGTTTTTTTATGTTATACTTAATATTAATTAAATGGTTAAAATAATATGTTAATAACAGTCATGTAATCGTGTGATGACACATTCATATATTAATAAAAATTATAATGGTCATTGATGCGAATGTCAAGAATTTTATGTAATTTTAAATTCAGACATTAAGATATATTGATGTAGAAAATATAAAATGACCATCTAAAAATACATGAAAAATGCAGTCTGCTATAAATGATCTTGACAAACAAAATCCGGCATTTTCATTTTTACTATGGCAGAATTGGCTTAGTCAGGGGGCGATCTGGAAAAACAGAGAGAACCGCGGTTTTGATGGATGCCGCCTCTAGCTTTTAAAGTTCAGGAAAAATTACATAAACAGTCAGGTCTCTTTTTATGCGGATTGTTTTTATGCGATTTTGAAGTTGTGCGGTTTGTATTCCAAACATTTTCTAGATTTTTGTTATTATTTTTTATACTGAGACGTAGATTCGAGTATTCCGAGAATTTCCGTATCTTTTTGGTGCTTACGCCTGCGGCTCGGCTGCGACAGTCTTAGATTCGCATTCACTATTTCAGTAGTATACCGATACGATATCATTATTTCGAAATTATATTTTCTCTTAGCGGTGCCTCGTTCATTTTTATAAAAAAGTTTCACTTTAATAAATGGCAAAATTAAGTTGCAATATAATAAGCAGCAAATTTTGATTCTGGATTTAAAGTGAGTGTCGTGAAATTTTATTTTTTCATTAGAAAATCGCAAATGTAATTTTTAAATTTCTTTTCTAAGATTTTATTTGGCCCAATGGAGAAAAAAACCATCAAAGACAGTCAATTTCGTTGGAAACGAAAATTGCAAATTTTTAGATCGCTTAGAAAAAGGAGAAGGATTTCACGCCTATTGGAAAACATTTTTATTTTAGGCGAATCTACTGTCAAAGCAATTAAAACGAATGAAGCTACAATAAGAAAATCGGTCATTTCTGGGTACAAAATTAAGCACCAAATTTGCATCGTACACAAGCGATGTATTAGAAAGAACGGAAAGAGCCATCGTGCACTTTGGATTGAGGAACAAGTTCAAAGAAGGATTCCCTGTAAGTGGTTATTTATTCCAAGAAAAAGCTCTTCAGTTTTATAAGTCAATGAAACAATCAGGAACCATCAACTTCCACTTCCCTCTCCCTGCTGGAAAAGAATTTTCAGCTAGCAAAGGATGTCTAACCGGTTCTTAAAAAGAAATGCACTTCATAATATTAAGATACTAACAGGGGAGAGTGCAAAAGGTGCATAGCAGATGCGGAAGGGAGTGCAAAAATATTTCCAGAGGAGCTGGCTTAAAATTATTGAAGATGATGGGGACTATTCTGCCGATCAAGTATTTAACGCTGATGAAACAGGACTCTATTACTTTTAATCGTACTTACATCGCAAAGTGGGATGAAAAAAAACTGCAAGTGGACATAAAGCAAGTAAAGATCGAGTCACCTTTATATTACTTTGTAGCAATGCATCAGGAGATCGGATGTTGAAACCCTCTCTTAATGAATAAACCTCCTTAGACCACGCGCCCTTAAAGGTAAAGATTTAAAAACAACTGCCCGTGCAGTGGATGACCCTGGGCCAACCCGAAAAGCCTGATGAGACAACGGCTAGCTATTTTTACAGAATGGTTCAATAATAATTGTTTCAGCACCAGAAGTGGAAGCCTATATGAAGGAAAATCTCTCGATTTTACAGTTTTATTAATTGTTGACAATGCAGCAAGTCAGATCCACAATTAGAACATCCAAACTAGTATCAACCAGTATTTCTTCCGCCCAATACAGCAAGCCTTATCTCAGCCATTAGATCAAGGCATAATTGTCAACTTTAAAAAAATATTATTATATTAAGACAACGTACAAACTCATCTCTGAATAAACTCAGGAAAATGAGTCCTTAACAGTAAAAGATGTGTGGAAACAATTTTTCTATTTTTGATTAGTGACCATGTTGCATCCGCTTCCGCCTCAAATAAGACCCAGAACTTTAAATGCCTGTTGGAAAAGATTTGGCTCGTGCATACGTGTGACAGACAATTTTCAACCCACCAAACATCGAACAACTTATCAGATGAAATAATTAATTTGGCTAACATGAACTGGGAGGAGCATGGTTTTTAATACCTTCAGCCACACGATGATATTGGATGAATTGCTTGTCAGGATGATGCATTAAGGTGACAATGATATTATTGATTTAACTTTCTAGATCTTAACCTGTAGACAGCGCTCGTAGGGTCTATGATAGGTGATAAATGATGAGGGAGAGAAATCAACTCCTACTCAGGGAAAATTAATTCAAGAAGGTCCTTCAACTTTGCAGTAAATTAGAGAAGCATTTTTCTTATTAATGAATCTCACAATTCTGAACGCAGCTTCTAAATTAGCTACACATCGTGAGCTGCAGAACTGGCGCGGTCTTTCGAATATCGTGGAACTATATAAAAATAAAAGAATCCTCATCGCAATGTTTAATTACTGATTAGATTACTGTCAGAAAAGCGAAGAGCTACACAGAACTAGAATGAAGCCTGTGAAAATCCGTGGCCTTTACCGCCGCAAATATCTATTGCAGAGACAGTCTCTCTTCTGATGATGAAGGTGATTTGGAACCACTCCTGCAACTGTGCAAACCATTATCAGATAGCGATTAATGATTAAAAATGCAAACTATGTACGTACTTTTCCATAAAATAAAAATGAATTAAAGGTTTGAATACAAGTTTTGTTTTTTAGTCTTCTTTGTAAGCTGAGCCCCCTTTCTTTCAGACATTCAAGTAATTTATCATGCAGCCTATTTCTTTTCATTTCTGCAATTTTTTTTATGCGTGTTTCTAAGTTAATTTTTAACTAGTTGTTTTTAGAGCTTTTATGCGTATTTTAGAAAACTATGGGAACGTAGAGATCCATTCTACTTTTTCCATTCAAGTAATGTCTTTTTTAATGCGATTTTTTATATGCTGGGTGGAACATATCTACCGCATAAACGAGATCTGACTGTATGTAAATTACAAATGCAAAAATAAATCTTGTAATTTTCTCCATACATTTTTATAACAACGAATTGTGGAATTGGCTTCCAATTCATTGTTGTGTTTTGATACATAAGGTAACCAACCCTACTTTAGATAGATTTGTATTACTTTCTTTTCGTAACCGTATTCCTTTTAAAATTAAATTCGTGCAGCCGAAGTACACCTTTGGTAACCCTTAAAAATTTATGTAAACTATAACGGTTAATTTTAATTTATGCAACTCAGAAATGTTCATAATTAACCATTTCCGTCTAAACAGTTTACATGGTGAAAAAAGTTTGGACTCCCTCATTCTTCAGGGATTTATAAAAGAT
>BMAU01015903.1:0-50450 GCA_019973935.1 Trichonephila clavipes
GCTAAAGTTTTTGTTATATTACATTATAGTAAACAATCTGACTCCTTATTTGACTTTCTACTACTATAACCCTTTAGTACAATGAAATTATTTACGAACAAAGACGAAAATGTTGATGTTGGTATACAAATTCACTGGATTGAGATTTGAAGGGGAAGTACGTTGAACACAATTAATTAAAATGTTCTTACACTTGATATTAAGCAGAAATCAATAGGTACAAAATAAAAAATTTATCAGATTTATTATTTATATTTATTTTATAACAAATATAAGTATAATACAGTATAATACAGTAAATAACATGTGACGCTTAAACTCATAAATGAGGTATGCAAGGCAGACAGTCTTAAACTTTTAAACATTAATATCTATTTTTTGAATTATAAATACTTTCAATTTCAATTTAATTTAACACCAATCGGTGCACAATGTTTTTGGTTAACCTGTCTTTAGCTAACACAAATAGATTCGACGGTTTCCTCAACACGTGAACAAGCAACATATAGTTGCCCATGAGAAAAACATGGATTTTCCAAATCTAAACCACAAATGGACATTGTTTGACCTTGAGATTTATTTATAGACATGGCGAAAGCTAAACGAATTGGAAACTGTAGCCTTTTGAAGGGTATGGTAGAATCTGATGGTATCATCGGAATACGTGGCAGAAGGACCACTTTTCCTTTAAACTTCCCAGCCAAAATGGTTGCTTCAAGAATGTTTCCGGTGATCTTTTTGATTACCAAACGCGTACCGTTACATAATTGAGGTGGATTCAAATTACGGAGGAGAATAATAGGGGAACCAATCTTTAATCGAAGATTATGTGGTGGCATTCCAGGGATATCTAATGAATTTAAAAATTCAATCGGAAAATTTACACTTTCATTTTCATCAACAAACAGTATCGATTGATTTAAAAGACATCAGATCGCCTGGTAACAACTGTTGTATCTGGAAGTTAATTTCATCAACATCAACGTTTTGGCTGCCAAAATCGCCCGTTGACTAAGCCATTCATGATTCAAATAATTATTCTGTATATCCGGGAAAATACTCTGAATCAATTCATTTTTATCCTGAACAACAATGCAAAAATTGTCTGGTAGTTTAATGCATTGCGTATTTAGTTGCAGTTCTATTTTACCGTTCCCAATATGTAGTAGTTGTTCGGAAAATATTTGTGCTGATGGATCATTTTGCAATTGTACTCGCATATTTATGGTCAATCGAAGTGTTTCAACACTTCGCCATAAGAATGATTGTTTCAAACATGCATTAATCTCATCCGCGAAAGTAGAGCGAGGTATAACCGGTAAGGTCTGCCGGAAGTCACCAGACAAAAGTAAGATAGCACCACCGAAAAGTTTATTATTGCTGTTTAAATCTTGCATAGTTCTGTTTAATGCTTCAAGTGAATATTTGTGTGCCATTGTGCACTCATCCCAAATTATGATAGAACTCTTCCGCAACACTGCAGCTATTCCACTATTCTTTTTGATGTTACACATTGCATCTGGTTTATTATGAACGTCCAATGGCAGCTTGAATGTTGAATGTGCTGTTCGCCCACCATCCAGTAAAGTAGCCGCAATGCCTGACGATGCTACTGCTAATGCGATTTTTGTTGCGACCGTATTTTGGCAAGAATCAACGATATTAAAAAATGCGTTCACCGGTTCCACTGGGTGCATCCAAGAAAAAACCGTCTTTTTAGCCCAAGCAGCAACAGCCAGGCATAATCCGATCGGCAATAATTTTTTGTTCTGCTGTCAGTAACGGTTCACTGTTCATGATAATTGTTGCTAAACCTATGGTCATATTGATTTTCTCGTTGTAAATCGCATTGACTAAGCTTTCGGTGGCTGACGATTAGTGATGGCATACCATAATGATTAAGTGGTAAATTTGAAATAAGAACACATAAATCCTCGATTAAGACCAATGCTTCATTGTACATCTCTGGTGTATAATCTATGTTTTGGGGGATTGATTTGTTTGTCTTCAATTCGGTGCAAGATGTCTTCTGTCATACAATTTTTATTTTTCCCCCACAAAGTTTGTGCTTTGCGAGGGATAACATGTCGTCAAAATAATTCGGTAAAACAACTGACGAATGTTATTCGCGTTGATGTCAACGCAGCATCAGCAAGCGTTAAGTCCCAATGGTTATCGTCCCAGCAATTGCAGTTCACGACATGCATCCTGGTATGTATTGAATACTGACCATTAACTGTTCGTAGAAAATTCAAAAGACGTTAGTCCGGGAACATTCACCAATAACAAACGTAAATGAAAGCACTGTACGTTGCTTTGGATGTACCGTGTAAAGTCTCCCAATGTCTTAGCTTTGAATATGCCTGTAATGGAAGGATGTGTTTTCCCTTGTTTCCGTGGTTCCCATTTTTACTGGATTTGTTCCATGTGAAATAACGTGGAACATCACCATGCACACCAATAATCTTCATGAATTGGCCAAAAACATCAGGTTTTGACACAACAAAAATTTCAAGTTAGAGTCGTTTTCGGAGCTTCGAACGCTCTTTGAGAACATTTTCTTCAGTGAAGTATACACGCTGACCGTTTTCAAGATGTATTGCCAGATGTTCGACAGCAGGATCTCTTCGTGGATGGGAAAGCTGAGAATATGCCAAATAGCTTCATTGCTGCTAATGTATCTGCCCATTTGGTATCGTGCTATTTCGTCATTTTTATTAATGTTTTGTACTTCAAATATGGCCAAATCACTGCCTTTTGTTTACATAATTACAAATTTATTTAATTGATTTTTAACATGAACTGCAAAGCTCAAGATGATGATATGAGCTTTGTAAGGTTTGAAAGTAGTGGTGAGTATGGTACCACCCAATTTCATTATCAAACCTCAACTTGATTTGGAAAAGTTCGGCAGTCGCATTGTAAATGTGTGGCCATTTCTCAGTACTTTTTGCGGCGATACTTTGGATAACCATCAATATCCGTGATCGTGTCATTCGTATGCGGCTTTGGGAAGTTTTTTTACATTTTCCATTTTCCATGCACGGTGACGTCATGTTGAAAGCACCGCATGGCCCATGGATCATGTGTTTGGTGACAATATCAAATAATTCTTGATCAATTAATGGGTCTGGAATTTCGGCTAAAATTATTTGATCGATTTCTTCAGGACGGATTCTATCTTTAAGCCAAACCAAAATGTGGGCATGAGGCAAACCTCGCTTTTGCCACTCTATCGTATACAGCCAACAACGTGTGATACCAAAAATTGAATATTTAACAATAAAATCAATTAAGGATTTCAATTTTTGTTTAAACACACGTGTAGTTAATTCATGACGATGAATGGCTTGTTGTCCTGGCAATAGTAAAGTTTGTATCTCTTCCCAATTCGGATTACATGTGAATGTAATAAATAAATCCGGTCGGCCGTAATGACGTACGTAAGTCATCGCATCTTGCATGTATTCCTGCATGTTCCGTGGACTGCCGATGTAGCTTGAAGGTAAAATGAAAGCATTACCGATGTCATTGGGATTTAAATTTCCATCGATGTTTCCAGCAACAGCATCTCGTAAGTGAATATATTCTTCCGATCGTAGTTTTGCCTGATTAAATCGAAGGAATCGCAAGCGTTCGCTTTCGACCTTAGCATACATATCAACAATGTATTGATGGAACAGCTGACGATATCGAAGGATATAATTGTCTTGATGTTGTCTAACCATTATTCGGTGTGCGTAGTAGTTCATTGAGCTAACTTTATTATTTCTGTAATCACCTAAAAATAAAAAATAAAATGCAATACGAAATTAAATCAATACATATAGTAAGAAAGTAAACAGATAATTGTCAAATTTACCGGTATTTGGATCATACTGTTTGATATTAAGGTGATATTCATCTTGTCCTTGCCAAAATATCAATGAATATTGTAGTGCGTCATATGAACGGTGTAGATCCGAAATCGTACTGATAGTGTTGTCTCGCCGTGTAATTTTTATAGATCTTTTGTCAACTGGATCACCAACCATGATAACAGCAACCTCATCAACAGTTGAGCGTTGAATCTACCAGCATGTTCACCTAATGGTACTTTGTTGGCTTTTATGCCGGATTTGATAATTGTCATTTTGCAGTCGTGGCGAAACTCTTTTGATCAATTGAATTAGTTGATTATTGATCTTCTAAAAAAATGTTCCAATAATATTACAATTGCTCTTTCCTCTGCTTGTTCAATAAAATTATACAGGCACCGAGTCGTCACGCGCTCTTCACAATCGCCCATAAATAAATTTGAAGAAATTTCGGATTATTTATCAGGCATTGGCATCAGTGATCCAATTTTTATGGTACACCCGGCCTTGAATTTGAATGTAGTTTCAAATTACGTCCATCGGATGCACGATCGCAAATTTTAGTTGCCCCAAATGACGTCATTTGGAAGCAAGAATTAATTTGCGTATCTTACGCGCAAAATAATTTGGAATCATCTGAATTGCCAGTAAGAAGGGATAATAAAGGCTCCGGCGGAGCGGGTAGAGGTGACAGCACAACTTTTCCTGATGCGCAGCACATGCCGGCTGCTTCATTCCGAAATTTCAATGCATGACAATATTGACATACTTTATCCATTCCACCGATAGCAATTTTTGAATGCGCTGAGTAGTTAATATCTGGTGCATATTCAAAAGCAAGCCGAACGAATGATGCACGTGTTAATGAGCGGCTGATCCGTTGCCTTTGTCGATCTAGTGCTCGTACTGTAGCTATGTTTCGTTCTCGTGCCACTCTTGTTCTCGTAATATTCTGTTGCAGACGTTCGTCACGCTGTTCTTGAGATTCTCGTGCACGACTTTCTGCAGTCCTGATTCTTTGAGCTGCATTTCTTGTTTCGATTTGTTCTGGTAATTGCTGAGCTCTTTCAACACGTTTGCGTCGCGACCCTTTGCTGCTCGCGTTGTTGAGGTTAGATTTTTCGGTGGCATTTGACTGAAAATAATAATTTAACATTGAAATAATAAGTGCAAAATAATTTTCAATAGAGATTAAATAAAAAATAATATAAAAATTTTTGTACAATTATTGAAAAAGTGTGGGGAGTTTTGTGCCATTTTCTCATTGATATATTAATTAACTTTTATAAAACTATGTGATATTACTTACATGTGTAAATTGAAATTATTGTTCCTGTGCTCCTACTGTGGCTATGTCTCGTTCTCCTGCTGCTCTTGTTCTTATGATATTCTCTTGAAGACGTTCGTTACACTGTTCTTGAGATTCTTGTGCATGACCTTCTGCTGTACTGATTCTTTGTGCTAGATTTCTTGATTCAATTTGTTCTGCCAACTGATGGGCTCTTTTAATACGTTTGCGTCGTGCCTCTCTGGTGCTCGCGTTGTTGAGGTTAGATTTTTCCGTGGCATTTGACTGAAAATAATAAATTATCGTTTAAATATGAGAAAAAAAAATTGAAAATCATTCTAATTAACTTTTATAATTATGTGGATAATACCGACATGTACATATTTAAATTATAGAGTTTAAATAATAATTTCAATAAGAATTGAAATACTAATTTAATCGTTTAAATATAAGAAAAATCTGAAAAACTTGTTATCATAGCACATTGAAATAATAAGTGCTAAATATTTTTTAATAGCGGTTAAATGAAAACAATAAAAAAATATTTGTACAACTATTGAAAAAGAATTGGAATGTTATCATATTTTTGCATTGACATTTTAATTAAATTTTATAATTATTTGATAATACTTACATCAGTCTAAGTAACACGTGGCCGGCTATGCTACAACAAAAAAATTTTAAAAGTGGAAATAATTGAATTATACGATATTTTTGGTTTCACTACAAAAATAAATTTAATTAATTTTATAGCGTCAACAACACGTGGTAATTAAGCTATTGAAATATAGCTTATATGACACGTTCGTAGATTTACCATAGCAGCGCCATCTATTGATTACCCTTACTCAACCCAGTCGAAAGGTATCGACATCTGTTAGAATCATTTGGAGTTAACAGATAATTGTGACTGTCAAATAATAACAGACAATAATTAGCAATAAATTAAAATTGCGACTATAATTTGAGATTTAAACTATCCTATCTCTCAAGTTAGATCGAACTGCACATGGTGTGCGAATTTTATTATAATCGGTTAAGGGTTTAGAAGTCCATTGAGGACAAACATTGTGACACGAGATTTATATATATTAAGATATATATATATATATATGAGGAGGTCATATATATTCCTTATTACGCTTTCATCATATATATATATATGTTATATATATATGCGTACTGCCTCGTCAGCTCTCGTTGCCCTTTTCTTTAAACAGGCTTGTTTACAAATTTACGCGATGGTAAAGAGTTCGCTCAAATTTATTAAATTAAAAACCATAAACATAAAGAACATGGAGAAAAATATATATATATATATATATATAATGAATATGTTAAAGAATCACTGAGTTATATATATAAGGTTATATATATATATATATATTAAAAACCTCATATGTAAGTTTTTTAAAAATAGTCGTTCAGCCGCAATTTACGTACTGGAGGGCCACAGGCGGCCCTCGGGCCGCGTGTTGGACACCCCTGTTTTACGATAACAGAGAGGAGAAATTTTAAGAAAAATCACCTATAATTATTTCAATTGGTTGTAACTATAAAAATTATGCATGATTTTTTTCAAAAATCAGGTCGAGCCTCTGCAAGGAGACTGAGCTTATATACAGGCAAAATATTATTATAATGGAAGCTATTTTCACAAAAGAAGAACATTTTGAAAAAAGGTTATTCTGAGTTAAATATTTGTTGAAAAACTGTATTTAAATCTCTTTTGTCAAAATGTCCTTAAAACAATTTTAAATGTATTCTAATCTAGTGACAGTAAATATCTTGTAAATTATCCATTTATGCGCTTTTAAGATCATGAATCCAAACGTAGTCGGATACCTTTAACGAATAAAGGTATCATTTTGCTGCTTACTAAAAATATTACAAAATTCTAAATACATTCATTATTTTTTATAATAATTACTTCCTACGAATATAAGTAATATATAAATGGATTTCAGGTTTTCATTTATCAATCAATTAATTTAAATTCAATATCGATAAATATTGAATAGAAAGTCGTACTATTAACTATTGAAACGATTGCTTTTTCTGCACGTTTGGCTGTTTGATTAAAATATATAAATTTTAATAAATGCTTCGGCATCCAACAAAATATGTTGAATATTATCCAGTTGGGAATCCGAGTACTGTTTAGGGCTTTGTTCATGCTCACCCATCACTATGCCTGTCTCTCGGTAATGAACCATATCTACAACAGATTCAAAATTATAAACGTGGTCGTCGAAACGTGAATCTCTTGCGTACATTTAGAGATGGCACCTTTCTGCTGCTGGCATTTTCTTCCCCAATCCTTAAAGTAGGTGCATATCTGCCAGGATGGTGTTTGTAAAACATTCCTTACCTTAAATGATCACAGCTCATATGACTGCGGTAATATAGGTCTGTTTCTGAGCGTTCATGAGCAACGCCACCTAGTGCCAAAAGAAGACGTTTCCGGTTAAGGGTTTCTATGCAAATCTGCCCTACCTGCCCTTAAAATTTGCCCCAGTGATCTTGAGACACCATGAATATGTTTTGTGGAAAACCATTTATTTCTGGGATATACATATATTCCTCATAAAAAGTCGTTTTGCATCTGCTAATATCGAGAAAAAGCATACTTTATTTAAGTTTTTTTCATTTATTTTCTGTTTGACAAACAATTTTAATACTTTAAAGTTTTGAATGATTTAAATTTAAATTTTATTATAAAAGTAGAAAGTAACCGCACTAATCCTTGAAAGTTAGTGTTAGAATCCAAATTTCCAAATAGTTTGAAAGTTTTCCGTGGTATATCTTCCTCATATTGGCCGAGAAGAAGATCTCGCTGATCATCGAGATTCCCTGAGGATCCTATAGTAACAGTAATTAAGAAATCATCAAGCCGGATAACCAAAATAAATTCGAAATAATTCATTCTTATTGATTTAACCACCGACATATTTTTCAAAACAAAAAAAAACTTTTGTAGACAGTAACATTAAAGGTCAATTTATTTTTTATATTCATATTATATTATTTCCTTTTGAATCTGAAATAAAAACAGTCAATTTGACCAGCCATCATTTCAATAATATAAAAAATAAAAAGAATCTTTGAAAATATTTCAAACTCTTATGTATGTAAAATTCTCACTTTCTTAAATTTTTTTGTCTTTTTAGGTTATTTTTGTTTCTGGATTATTTCAAACAAATGTCAATATGGATTTTAAAATTTATTCCTTTAGTGATTTTTAATAATTATTCTAAAAATACCTGGAAAAATAGAAACATTTTTAAAATAGTAAATTAAGCATTTTTTTAAAAATACAGATCTCAGCTCTAACCATCCTAACCATTTTTGCAACAATGTTTTATTTTCGAAAAGTAAACTTGTGTATTTGCTTATTATTAAGATATTTTTTAATTTCTTAATCAAATAAACATTCATTTGTCATACTTATATGTATATATTTCCCGGCAAGAATGTAACTTCCTTCTAACATATCAATTCGTTTCTTATCAAAAACTTGATGTAATAATCATTTATTAATACTTTTCGATGTTTGTAACAACAATAAAATATACGTTTTATTCAAGTAATATTTAAACGTTTCAAAACCTCATATTTAATATTATTGCTAATATCAAAATTTCTAGAAAGAATTAAAGAATTACTGAAATTCTAAGTCATTCCATGTCCTTTTTCTCTGATAATGTTTGTTTTACTCATACTTAAAATGGTGTGATATATAATTATCCTTAGATTGCATTCCAGACTTCATGAAAAATATGCAGAATAATACCACATAACATAACAAAAACTGCATAACTCACGCAAGGCATATGTATAATAGTTTGCCTGAATAAATACAAAATCTCATTTTAATGAAAGGCTGGAACTTTAAGCTTTATGAAAGACGAGTAATTACCTACATTTTAATTAATTGAAGCAGCAACACCGAATCATTTCAGCAAAACCCCCATTTATAATACCCCAGCGTACAAAAGATGGTATTATTTATGATTAAATAAGATTATGATTTCCTTAAAAATTCCTTAAAATCTTCAAAAGATATTTTATTTTTAAGTCTGTTATTTGCTCATTAGCAATCTTTTATATTAGTCTGGAAAATTATGCAGAAAATTAATTTTAAAAAACGTATCATTTTTCACAGTTATATATGTAAACTTTTTACTTACTAAATTATCATTGAACTATTTTTGACATCATTTATACTGAAGGATTTCGTGCAAAATATTACTTTGAATTATAAATTTAGATGGATATTTAATAATCAAATATAATGTTTTCTGTCTGATGACAAATTTTCTGAGGAACTTAGCATCAGATAGAAAAAAGATGTTATAATCAAAATATTTAATGTAGAATTTTTCTTAAGGCTGTCTTCATTTAATAATAAAGAATAGGACCCGAAATCCCGGAATATTTTATTAGATAGAAAATAAATGAAAAATAATATTATATTCTGGATTCGCAATCCCTTAGAGACCGACATAGTTTTTATCATACTTCACATTTTTAACCGAGTTGTCCCATTTTTCTGGCATAATGTGTATTTTGTGTGTTTTTCTTGTATACCATAATGTTAAATGAGAAATCACTTCACGAGTTAAAATGAAAAAGAAAATACTCATGTACTATTTTTGAAGTTTAAAACGCTATATTAATAACAAATGCATGAATTATAATGTTGCAAATTTTCATGAAAATTGAGCCATCTATCTGTTTGAAAATGAGCTCAGCGCTTAGTTGTATTTTTTTTTTGAAAAAAAATCCTTATTTCTTAAAAAATGTTGTTTAAACGACATTTTTTTTAATTCTTAAAAATATATGTTATTAAAATCCTTAAACTTAATAACTATTAAGCACTTATTAATGAAATATATAGCATATTGTTCTAGTTTGAAATTATGATTATACGTATAAAAATATTTTAGTAGACTTTCTTTGAAACAATGCAATTAACTCAAGACACCATACGCAAAAGTTAATTTCAAATAGTTGAATATTTTAAAATAATTAAATTTAAATTAAAAAGCGTCTGAGACAAATCGCATTATTTGATTTCCCAATAACAGTATTTTCAATCTGTGTTTCCAAAATTCCAATTACTTGCTCACAAATTTTAGTATATTTTATATATATATATATATATATATATAGAGAGAGAGAGAGAGAGAGAGAGAGAGATAGAGAGAGATGAATAAAAATAAAATAAATAAGCCATACGAATAGTTTAATTTCACAATCTTTTTGTTATTGAATCGTCACATTTGACTGAGTACACGGTATACTAAAGAAACGTTTGTTGATTAGGTATCTAAAAATTAATTTAAAAATCAATAACGACTTCATTTTAAAACATATAAATGGTATGAAGCCACTAGCTGCAAAAACTATTCTAGGAAAGGCATGAATTTTGAAATTTAATACAATATTTTGTCCCTTGATTTTAGCTTAAATGTTATGAAACATGTATTATAAAAAATTGTTGCTTTCCCATATATATTCAAAAATAGCTTTTTGATGATGTTTTATTGCATATTTTTAACCTTTGAATTAAAGGATCTTTGTTTTTCAAGCATCGGCTCAAATATTTTATTGTTTTTAATTTTTACTTATATTCACCGTATAACACGCAGCTCCTTTTTTTTTTGAGAAGAAATCGAAATGTACGTTGCAATGCTCTTTTAGTTTGAACTAATTTATTAGAGGTACTATCAGGCTTTTGAAAAATAATATACTTCTAAGATTACACATTCTTCATTTCATTAGGTATGTCATTTCTTTTAAATAAACAGTTTCGATCTATGTCAGTGTTTCTCAAACTATTGGGGGCGGGGGGGCATTATAAACCACAAGAGGTGCTCAAGCCTTTCGAAAATTTGAAAATAAAGAAATTAAAAATAATCATAAATTTACTGAAAGCAAGCAAAACAAAATAAATTTTGACATAATAACAAATACAATACATATCCTCACTGATATAAGATACTTATAAATATATCCTTACGGCAAACTGTATTTGATAATTAATGTATCAATATTAAATTAAAAAACAAGTTTAGCAACAAGTTTAAAACAACTAGTCACTTCCATCGGCTTAATATTAGCAAAATTATACATAAAACATAATACTTAGCTTGATAATTTGCACAGTTTTTAATTAAAATCCAATTTAGCTTTTGCGTAGAAGTATATTATTATTATTGCATTCAATACATAGTTGTTGATTGAGGGGATGGGGACGCGAGGGAAAATTTAGACTTAAAATTAGGTCACAAGTACAGAAAGTTTGAGAAACAATCATTTATGAAGAAGTCTATTTTTTCACGTTCATCTATTTTTGTCATTTTTAAATATATCATTTTTATACCACTGTTTAACTCGCACCCAAAAATTTCGATCTCTTATTTTTTGAGTTAAAATGGCGCATTATACGCTGGATTTTAAGGTATACATATTTTTAGTTAGATTGCTCAATATATCACGGGACGTGTGTATTGGTGGATTATTCATTAACATGGCTTTTCAAAGCTGCATTGCATAATTTGTTACACATGAAAAGAGCTCTGAGTAAGTATCTTGTTCTTGGATGTTTTTGAGAAAATTTTATTCCGATTCTTAAAAAAAAATTAATTGGGTCTTTAAAAAAAAAAAGGTCAGACAAATTATTTCACCTATAAAAATGTGTAGAAAAACATGGACATTATTTTCCATAAGCCATGTCATTGAAGATTGCATACTATTCTTTTGCCAAAAAGTAAATCCACGACAAAGAAAAAATATCTGAATACGGAGAACTGTATTATTGCAGAATATATATGACCAGTAAAGTAATTCAACTATGAATAGAGATGACCCCTAAATAAGTGTATGTGGTTTGAAATAAATGCAATACACCTATCTTTGAAATCTTTAAAATGCGTCTATTCTAGGTGGTTAGACATAATTACAAACAAGCTACGGCAATAAGAAAATCTGTTCAATCTAAAATGTAATCAAATCCAGCACTACCGCACTCATACTATGTACAAATGTACATATACGAATAAATGTACATAATGCAGTTAAATTAGAAAAATAATGTATCTTGTTTAACTTTTACTATTGGAAAATTTTATTACTTTCAATAAAAGAAATGCAAGCAAATCAGGGACTTGCTGTAAAATAATGCTGCTAGTAATTATTTGGTGAATATCTTCTTTGTATTTCTCTTTTTCTTTTCCTTTCTTTTTTACAAAATAGACCTATACATTTTTGGCTGCGTAATTTAAAAGGACAAATAACTGTGAAAAATTAGCACCCGTATAAAAGGTAAACAATCAACAGTCACATACACAAATATGCATGTATAAACTTTTACTTTAATTGCTACTTAATTTTATTCTGAAAAACAATAACTGATCGAGCCAAATTCAACACATTCGAATACAAATAAAAGGTAATTTAATATGCATTAACATTTATAACAAGGGACACCGTTTGATCTTCAATATTATTAAAGCACAACTTTTGGAATAGTAGTATACATTTATAAAAAAGCAATAAAAAAATAAGTCAAGAACCGTCATCAATCTTTTTATGCCATCCTCATAATTATTAAACACTGATATAATCATGTTATTCTTATGTATTCACAATCTACAATAAAAAAAAAGCCTAACAACAACGTTTCTCAACATGTGGGGCGTGAGAGCTATGGGGGGTCGAAAATAAAAATAAAAATATTTTAAAAGAAAATTCTTAATTTTCTGAAAGTGATAAAAACAAAATACATTCTGACATAATTAAAATACACATTTACACTGATATATGTATCAATGCATTTGATAATTTAACAATATTAAGTTAAGAACAAGCTCAATAATTACCATTGAATCCATGGACTCGTCATATTTAATATAATATACAAATTTTAATACTTATCATGATAATTTGTACCGTTTATAATTAAACTCGCATTATAGCCTTAGTGTCGAAGTATATTGTTATATTGAATTTAATACATTGTTATTTTATGGAGAGGAGTGAGATGAAAATTGGGTGGCAAATACTGAAAGTTTGAGAAACACTAACTTGCAATCATTTAGAGTTTCATTTTCTTAATATCTGTCCTGGGTACAATTTGAATGCATTATATCTATAAAATACTGGCCATTTTAAAAGTGCTCTTTTGTTGTTAGTTGAAAAGCTGAGGACTAACGTTGCTAGCTTCGAACTAAAATAGGGTATTTGCCATATAAATAAATCTACATGAAGAAATCTTTATAATATTTATTATAAATAACATTAAAATTCAGGCATTAAATAAGTATTTTATCGATTTTATGCACGAAATGAAGAACGAAGCATTCGTTTCTGACATTTCTTTAAATACAATATTTCTTCCAGTCTGGATCTCAAGTTTCTTTAACCACGTGACAGTTGATAAAACGACTCGAACAACGGGAATGAGGTACTCGGGAAATGACTCACAATCATGCTTTTGGGTAACCAGAATACTTCTGAGATCATAAAGGGCCCTCTCTGATAATGTCTTTATGATGGGTTTCTCTTTATCGTTATGTCATTCCTTAGGCAGCTTACGCTTGAGTTGCCAAATGTACCCTTAGTAATTGCATACTGAGGATGTTGACTTAGGTTGTGCTTATTACCTTTATAAATTGGTTGACCTTAAACATATTCTGTTAAAAGAGGTTTTATGGGAAGTGTATATCTTATATCATATGTATGTATTTATGTTCTTGGTTAGGCATTCCGTCGAGAATTCAAAAACATATTTTGACACAATGGAACAAAATATTGAGAGTCCAAGAAAACTCAGTACCTAAAAGAGAATAAATAAAGAAAAATGTTTTTAATCATATATTTTTGACATGCAAATTCCTGTAGAATATAAAAGTGCATTTTATTTCAAATGAACAAAAAACGTATAAGACTATCCAATTTAAGTTATGTGAATACTTTGCAGATATATTTGTACATACTGAAATATCTTCTAAAAATGTTCCACACTGTATCGAAAAAGTTAACAATCATGAATAGTTTACATCAAATTTGTAATTTAAAAATGGAACTGTCACCAAACATCTCTATTATAGACATACTTATAATTTTTAAATAGTTTATCAAATAATTAAAATATTACAAGATTTGCTTAAGCCAAGATTCCAAGGGAGTTTACTTCATACGGCCAAGGTTAAATAGCGACACTCACAGTTTAACTCATTTTATGGGGCTTTATTACCTCTTTTATTTGAAAGTTTCTTTGCCACTCATGTATGATAACCTATCATTTCTATTAATTTGCATATTGTAACAAAATACCAAACACTGAAAGTTTCTATAATTTGAATGATTTGTTTAATGTTCCTATTTTTTGTCTTAAATTCGAAATCATGTTCCAATTTCGACTGTTTTTAACTTATAAATGAAAACTATATACATTGAAAATAGCTTGACACAAAAAAAATGGACTGGAATATTTTTCTTGTTAAAAGGTATTGCAAACAATATATATATATATATTTAACAAAATTATGTTTATTAGAGTACATATTCTTGCATCAATATGTATATATGCATGTATTTAATAAAAATGAAAGAAATTTAATGCAAAATTTTGCAATACACATTTTTACATTTTTCCGTTTTCGTCTTCTGTTTATGATAAACAGCTTTAAGCAGATCTATCTTCATTTTAGGTGACATAGCAGTTGGCTTTCCTCCTGAGATCTTTGCTATTGTGCTCGTATGAAAAATTCCCCTGAAAGAAAAAAAAAACGTAAATCAAACTCACTGATTTTTACTTACACTGCGATGTATTTTGTCAGCGAATTCCAAAACCAACGGATGAGAGGTTAGATGCTTTGTGATGCGTTTGTATGGATGGAGGGTGAATAGAGTAGTTTAGATAAACAAAATTGGCTCATGTCATAGGCTATTTTGAGGTTATTTCAAGGACAAGGTAGCCTCATTTTCCCGAAATGTATGAAATATCCTCTCTTTCATTTCACTTTCCTCTTAAATTTGGCCTGCGTAGCTGGTGTTTTACGTTTATTGTTCATTCCAAGAAGGGAGATTTTTTCGAGTTAAGCGATTTTCGATTCGTGTTAAGATAAAAAAATCCATTAAAATTCTTATTAGTTTGGCGGGACCGTTGTAGCATTACGTGTAAACTGATATTTCTTCTGCGCGTTAAACGTATTTCACTGTATAGAAATGGAACAAACACGTATGTATACTAAGAGTGCAAATTAAAAATTATTTTAGTGAAATGCAGTGCTTATAAGTTTTTCAGGTATAGATTTATAGATTTGTTTTAGGACCAGAAATGAATGTTTTAACCATATTTCTTTATATCAGTTATTTATTAAAACAGTTTGTAATTTTACTTTTAATTATTTTTGAAGCTTGGAATTTTATGATTCTCTGTATTCAAAATATTATTTGGTAACACATTGAGAAAAAAACTAACTGAAAATTTGCCGTCTCCTTTTTTTTACCTAAAATTAATGTGTATTAGACATTGTAAATTGCTTTATTATACTAAAAATTTTAAAATATCTAAATTTAAAAGGAAAAGAAACTTAACTGTCCTTATTATTAAGTCAATGTCTAAATCCTAATAATATATATATATATATATATATATATATATATATATATATATATATATATATATATAAATGTGTGTGTATGTGTGTGTAAGGATAATTAAATTAGATTAAAAATTAAATTCCCTTTCTAGTACTTAATTCAATTTTTTTTTCAATGACATACAAGTATCAAACTAATCACCCATTTACTTCTTCTGAACATATGGCCTGGCCAATAAAATGTCTAATTCTATATCGCTATATTTAATAGCCCTTTATATCATGATTAACTTTCAAGTACACTCATAAAATCCGCGATACTTACCGCATCTGTATTTTTAAAGGTGCGAACCCACTTGAAACACACGGTGGCGTTCTTTTTTCTCTCTCCTCTCAGCATCAGAACTTGTATAGATTTCATCAAAATGAAGATCCTTTTTTAAAATTAAGTCTGATTCTGGCTCAAAAAACATGTCATATAAACATGTCATATATATATAAATAAATAAAAAAATTGTAATGTCTCACGAAAAATATTATATGTATTGATAAAGTATTTTAACAGAACATTTGCAGGCAATTTTAAAATTATTTATCTGATTGTATACGTTTTATAATTACCTAAAGAGCATCTAAAACATCTCCTAAAAGTGCACTGTCCTTACTAAGTTGCAATTCATTTATTTCCCTGTGAATTTGTATTGTAATATACGTTTCATGTGAGTTTGGAATGCACAAAGCACATCTTCTTTCTATTCCACCTAAAACTGAGATCAAAGTATAGGCATTTCGTGCTTAATATCTCAGCTCTAAGAATCGATATCCTGAGTGGTAATATCGCCGCACCTTCCTTTCAAGTAGGGTGCTTTAAATTACGTATTTCGTGTTTATACAATTCCAGAACATTAGACAGACATAAACTAGTTGAATGAAGAATTTGCAATGTTCGATGTAACGCAGTGTGACAAATATCAAGTGTTTGATAAAAGACAAAATACACATTTTTTAATCAAGTGCTTTCTAATGTTGGTTCCTAAAACAGAAAATTTATAAAATCTTTTATTATGATTATTGCATCATCAGCTGAAGTGGAAAAGATATTAGGCAGAATAAAGTAAAATTCATATAAAATCACAGACATATTTGAAATTTGAAAACATTAACTAAGCAAAAAGAATGCATTGTACGGTACTATAGATGACTAATTGACACACGTACGTGTGAACAGTCGATCTTTCCAACAACTTGGCCTCAACGATTACCCGACATCAGGCCTCTGCTGCATCTGGGTATGGAGCTTTTCAAATATAACGTTTATCGGGAGCGTTTGACAGCTGCTTTTTGGATTTGAAGATTAGTATTCGTCGTCCTATTGGCTTTTTCAACTTTTTTTTATTTCATAAACCTCGAGTGAATCGTCTGAAATGTCTGTTGCCCAAATAATTTTCTCTTTGGACTAGTACAAGTAGCGGAATTTAATTTCGCTTACCTTGTATTTTCTATTAATGCCAGAATTACAAAATAGAAAAAACTTTTTATGCTACGAGTTTTTCCTTAAAAACAGTATTTATATGTAGGATATATTATTTAGTATTTACAAATGTTTCAATAACATCCCTAATCTGAAATTAATTTTTAATGCAAAAATATATTTTCAAATACATTTTGCTATACGTTAGATAAATATTAATAACGTTTTACAATAATAAAACACATTCCATATATTTAGTATGTACATGTAAATTATTTTCATGTAAAACATATACAACACAATTTTTCAAAATAGACCATTCAATTGTTATCGCCCAAATAATTGACTTTTATACTATTTATGTGTAGAACAAAAAATGCTTTCATTCAAGTTTACTGATAATGTTGTCTTTTTTTTCGTAGGTTTAAGGAGTATATTATTAAAGGCTAAGCTTTAAACTTTCCATATGATATTATCTCAATATAATTAGAAACCTCTTAAGCGTCCCCGGTGTATATAGCCGACTTGCTCAACTGTTGCGTAGATGATGCCCTAGATATACATATCTTAGTTATCAAAGTACAATTATTTTCTTTGCGCTGATATCGTAGTAAAACTATTCAGAAATCTTTGAAATGCAATAAAATGCTCTTGTTAATGTTTTCGAAGCGTTTACTTATTTCATTTGTGCATTTTTGCGAATCGCGTTATTTTTAATCGATAGTAAAGTGGATTAAAAATTTATATGTATTCTCTAGCATATATTCGTTGTAGTTAATTTCAGAAGGCTACTGCGAATAATCCATGACAGTGCTTACAAATCTAATATTTAAAGTAAGAAATTCATTGTTTTTTGGTAGCATTGTATACCTCATAAATTTGTTAAACCTTTTCTATCAAAATTTCTTATACATACTCTCCTCCAAAATAAAACTAAATTCAGTATAGCTAACCCATAAGGAAAATTTATAAATTAATATGTATATATATATATATATATATATATATTATATATATATATATATATATATATATATATAACAATTTATAAAATATCAATGTAATATGACAATTTATATCTCATTGTATTTAAACACATATTATTTGCATAATTAATTTTAGAAGGATAAATTGAAAACCGAAGATATGGAATTTTGTTTTCCAGCGATAAAAAAAACTTTTGTCAGAAATAAGTATAGAAATATTTTTCAATAAAAAAAAACTCTACTTTTTTCGGCATCACATATTTTGGACTCTGAATTCGAACATCAATCATTGTAAATGAGGTCAGAAAATTGCTAAATGCAGTGAATAGATTATTTATGACATTGCGGAAATCGAATTTATGAAACTTTAAATGGGATTTGGAAGAAATTGGAGTAACTTGATAAATAATCGAATTCGAAAATTTCTTCATCAGCATTTATTGAAATGTATTACAATGAAAAACTTTATATCTGCAGAAAATTTTAGAAGAAAATTAGTTAATTGTTTCGTAAATGAGAGTACTGGTTTCAAGATTTCATCTGTATACCAGAATGAATTCAGAAATTTCTGTACACATGATATAATACTTAATTATCAAATAAACCAAGGGATTTATGTTTCGAAGTTAAATATATCAAATCCGAATTTAATATATAACGCTCATTATCATGAATCAATTTAATGATAATCGGGTCAATACAAATAAAAGGGATAATATTCTAAGCTATTTCTTTTTAAACGATTGTGTTATTGATAAAATTAATTTAAAATACTTATATATATATATTCTTAAAATGTATTGAAGAACTCACGAAATCCCCTGAAATTAAATATAGTCTGATTAATTGACATTTTTTTGCACTTTTAAAATACGTTTCTCTTTAAAAATAACAATGAATTAAAAAACCAGTATTATATATAAACATTGTAACGTTACATGTTAAAATTGCATTTTATATAAAATTTTCCTATGGGTATACCAACAAAACTGATGTTCTATATTCATTTCTAGTCGATAAAAATGAGATTATATCTTCAATATATGTATATATAGGTTATAAGGTATAATACATACAAGTTATATTGCATTCAATTTAATGTACCTAATTTTAAAATAAAAAAATATGTGAAAAAGTCTTATTATATATATATACAATTTGAAATAAAATGTGTAAAATAGTATTGTCATTTTATCACAGAGTTTTGTAAAAAAATGTTCTTAAGATACCCGATTTCAAATTAAAAATGTAATATCGTAATGTATGCGTATTAAACCAAATAAATATGAAAATCTATCAATCGTTTGTAGTACTTTTAGTCTTTTTGTTGAATTCTATTTGTCCTGATATTCCTACAACTGCCTTTCTTGATGCTATGAAAAGCACAAAATGAAATACAAGAGTTGACTGAAACAAAAACCAAAGATTAAAAAGATGATCTTGGTAATAATTATTTGATTTCTAGAAAACAATTATTTTAATAAACAGATTCTTTGTAGTGTAATTACACATTAAAAATGCATGCATTTAAATTTTCTGAATATTAATATCATTGTTTAACATTTATTTCCTTATGTTAATTAATATAGAAACTCAAAGAAAGGAATTTTATTAAAAGTCTTATTGCTAATCTTTTTTCATATTTTTATTAATGTTTAAAATTTATAAAATCTAGCAAAGGCCTATTAACAACAGTAATAATTATACTAAATTGTTTTAAAAATTGGTATTTTAAGACAATTTTTAATTAAAACAGTTATATTCATTGCGCTAGTATTTAAAAATTGTTATTTGCATTTTTGGAACAATTTTAACGTCTTTGAAAATGTTATAAACTTTTAACACTTATAAAGTTTCTTAAGACACTAATTTAAATAAAATTATAATATTGATTGATCGAAACGCAAATTAATTAGTGTTTAATGAAGTTCTAAGTGTAAGTTTGCTTTATCATAGAGTGTTTTATTTCAAGATTTATATATATATGTATATATATATATATATATATATATATATATATATATATATATAATCCAAAACATAGTCATGCAATTGGCGCAAGTGTTTGTCCATAAAATGAACACATATCCCCATATATATATATATATATATATATATATAATTCATCAAATACAGAATAATTCCTTACACTTTGTGGTAAATTTCTCTAATCTTCAAACCGAAATAAATTAATCCAAAGAAGTATCTATTATTGATAAAGTTCTGAAAAGGAAATTCTGGATGGTATCCCAAATACACAAAAAGCAAAATAACAAGAAAGAGAAGAAATAATGGAAAAAACTTGCATTCTGAACATTGAGACATGATCAGTTTGAGCCATGTTGGATAAAAGAATGCGATAACGAAACTATACATAACTTCTATAAAAGAAGATAGATACCAACTATTTTCATCTAAGTGACACTGTATGCAACTCTAGAAAAGACAAGATATATAAGTACTTTATGGAAGTCACACACATATAAATAATAAATATTTAAATAGTATAGTTAAGTGAAACTTTGTCTGAATTCAAGTTAGTACAATTGATTCCAAACCTTATTAATATTCTTTCTTTTGATTGAAATGAGGTATTTCACGCTTGAATTCCACAATAAATCTGAAGTAATTTCAAACAGGGATATCATCTTGCACATTTTATTTATTTCTTATGATAATGATTTTTAAAAATTATTATGTCTTGTTGTAAGTGGCAACAGTTTTTGTTAGTTTACAAAAGAATAATAAAAGCAAAGAACGAGGTAATAGTGCTGTTGTTTTAAATGTTTAATTAATTTCTGTTTTAATGTTTACTTAATTAATATCTGAGCTGAAATCTAATTGAAAGAAATTGAATTTTTATTTACGTGAAAATTCACGCCTTATACTATTATTATGAACTACGATATATTTTTTAAACATCAGCGTCATTTCCTCCTTTGTTTATTTTATTATTCCTTTGTACACAAATAAAAACTGTTGCCACTCGACACAAGATAATAATTTTTAAAAATCATTATTATAAGAAATAAATAAAATAAGCAAGCTGGCGTTACACTTTGGGATTACTTCAGACTGCGTGTAGAATCCAAATTGTAACAACCTCAACACCCTAGTTCAGGGATGGCGAACCAGTAGCACACGAGTCATTGATGTCACGTGACACAATATTTTGGGCACGCCACCTAACAAAACGGTTCGCATTTTAGTTCAAAATAACAAAGTTCAATATGAAGTATTACGAGAAACGTGAGTTATCTGTCGCACTTTTCAGCCAGATTTTCTCAGTTCAAAGAATTATCAGAAACACCCAAGTGTTTTTTTTATTTAATTTGATATGACTTCATTTAATAAACTGAATTTGCCCCATTTCTATTGGTTGTAAATTGAAAAATTTGAAATGTAATTGATTGGTTTTCAGTCTAGTTCAATATGGATTCAAGCATTTATTGAAAAAAGGAGAAAGTTGGAATTGATTAAAACAGAAAGATTAACAAGCAATATAAGTAAAGATTAAAAACATGGAATTATATTCCAGATACATTTAGCTGTTTGAAAAAATTGGTTCATGTTATTTAACCATATTTTCAATTACCTATGCCTGCGAGTCATTATGTTCAGAGATGAATAAAACTCACTTAGAAAACCGTTTAGAAGATGGCCAATTCAGCTCGCATTCTGGTAAAAGTAACATCTTACAATCCTAATGCAAGTTATTTGTCCTCAAACCTACCACAACAGAATGTAAACTATTTTACTTTAATTTGAATTACATGTATAAATAAAAACATTTACTACTATACTGTGCAAAAGGTATTTTTTTATTGTAACTAAGGAATTTTGAGTTGTTAGAATTTAGTTTTATTATTTCTCAATAATCACAAGTCAAAATTATTTGACGGCACGTCTATACCTTCTTAAACATTTCTTAAAGAAATAATGACACGTTGATCCAAAAAGGTTCACCTCCCCTGCCCGAGTCAATCACCAGGGGAATGACCAGGTGTACAAGTCCAGTGACGGTTTGTCCATTAGTACGCAGCATACAAGTGCGGACTTTCTCGTCGCGCCCAAGTATTAATTCCTCTACTCGTGCTCTTTCCAGGTGTGTGAGGGTGTGACGTCTTTTGCAATAGCACAACGTTCCCAATCTGGATATTTCAAGAGTTTGGGTTACCACGCACTTGGTGAAAGATGCTCAATTGTAAAAAGAATACATTTGGCCATTTATTCCAAAATTTATTTAATAAATTTTGTTTTTGTTCAAAGATGCATGCAAGTGGACGTGGATTCTGGTACCGAAGGAATCTTAGTCAGTTTTGGACCATTTAAGAAGTGACCCGAAGTTAAGGCTTCTTCGGTACCACCCCTCCCCTTCCAATTCCATTTTCATTCTTTAAAGGTCTACTTTGATAGAGGCTTCCAATTTAACAAAATGACGGAATGTTATCTTCGTCCAATAATGCTCACCCCAGAGTTTCTTGTAAACATTGTTTAATCTCTCATTCCAACCAACCTTCCCACCAAGCAAAGACGGGATGCAATGAATTTCCACCAAATACTGGATACCAATATTGGATAAACGTCTCGGTCACCTCTTGTTTACATTGAGGGCACTTTGAACCGCGCACGTTATATTTCTGGTGTGTTATGATCCGTCGCTCTACCCTTTATTCAGGTCATGCGAAACTACGTTTCAGCAGGATAATGCATGATCGCATATTGATATGGAAAATGTTCGACTGTTGGCCTGGCCTTCATGTTCACCAGATCTTTCACCAAAAGAAAACGTCTGATCTATGAATGCTGACCGACTGGCTCGTCAGCACACGCCAGTCACTACAGTTGATGAGCTGTGGTATCGTGTCGAAGCTGCATGGTCATCTGTACATGTCATCCAACCTCTGTTTCACTATGTCCATGCGTATAAGTGCCGTTATTACTGCCAGATGTAGTTAATATTGGTACTAATTGCTCGGAGTCTATGCACCCAAATTTCTTGAAAATTTAACCACTTGTTAATTCTAGTATAATACACTTGTGCACAAATATTATTTTGTTATCTGCATGTTTTCCTGGTGTAGCAATTCTAATAGCCAGTAGTGTGTATAAGTGATTTTATTATAAAATTGTAGTTTAATTAAATTATTTAATATAATTTATAACATTAGAGTAATAATTGCTTAAAAATCACCAAGAATTTATTTCAGTAAAAATAATTTGAATTGATTTTACCATTTTAATTTAGGAAAAAAAAGAAATGCTATATTGTTGCTCATTGCTATTTAGGCTTTCAAAATTAACACTTTTTTTGTGTAATGGCTTTTCTAAAGATTTCCTTTGTCTGTATTTCTGTAAAATATTTCCAAAATGTGTTGTCAGACCTGTCTTAAACCCTTATTTACTGACGGTACTTATAAGTATTACTCCATTTAAAATTACATAGAATAACTATTATTACGAATATTCTGATGATACTTAGCAGGGATATTCTTATAAATCCATTTTTCAAAGCTATATGGCAACACGGGTTCTATGATAAGTATTTTAGCGGGGAAGGGGAATAGTTTTATAGCAGGAATTGCGTTTTCAGATGACGACGTTTTTAACGGATTGTGGAGATATTCATATTTGTTCTGGAAAAATAGTAAATGTCAAAAGGTAAGTGACTTATTTTTTGTATGTTAATGAAGGCCTTAGAAAATAGTTTGGCTATTTATTTTAATCGAACAGTGTGCATAATTAATTTACATTTAAATATATATAATTAGTTAATTAGCTCTAACGGATTAAATTTCCCAAAGTTGAGTATTTTATTGATGTATATCCTTTAATTTTTAATGTAGTGATACAAAAAAAAAAAAAAGATTACATAAAAAATAAACAGCAGTACATCATAATGCGGTAGATAAAGGGTGTTAACGTATGCATCTCAAACTTGAAAAATGACAAAATTGGAGGAAAGTAATTTTTGAAGAGGTATATTTTATGGTATAAATGAAAATTGTGGTTAGAGGAAAAGATTGAACTTTGAACTATACTGGATATACAAGTGAGGTGTGAGTGATTTTTAGGTTTTATGGTGCAAGAACTGGATATACAAACAATTTGACATTATTATATACATTAAAATATGTATGATGACAAGGCAATAAAAATATTATCTTTGTAGACGTACACTTACCATGAACCAGAAGGCGAAAATGCATTGGTTGAGATGGACTGATTTGGTGGAAATTGTTTTTTTACTTGCAATTAATGAAATGAACTGAGGATCAAAGCACAATTAGAATTTGTCATGTAGAATTATTCGAGGAAGTCACTGGTTCTTTATTCAACTGCGTACTCATTTCTGATGATGATGATGATCCTGAAAATCGATTATCTTCATTTGCTCACATCGTGGTTTATTTTTTTCCTTTAAAAAAGCCATCTAATGTAGATGCATTAACTATTTAATGATAAACTTTATTTTTTAAAATTTAATGAATAGGTTTGTTCTATTATTTTTTTGTTCCATATTTAAAAGGATACACCATATTTAATCGAAGAGAAGCCGCAACCCGGATTCTCAACAAAAGATTTTGTGAGCAATGAAAAATAATGTAAAAAATGTTTTGTCAATGACCAATTTTATGAAATTAAAAGCAATTTTAAAATGAGAACTTAAGAATTTAATATTTATTATTTATCAGTATTATAAACTTTTCAATACATACATGGATGATATCTCTCTCTCTGTATATTATATATATATATATATATATATATATATATATATATATATATATATATATATAATTGCTTTAAATACCCCATTCAACAACATTATTTCCATTATAAGTCACACTTTTTCAGTAGCATTAACATTGTAACAAAAGTGCGGCTACGGTTATATATCAAAAGAAGTACACAAATTGGGAAACAAATAAATTGTAACTTTCTGATACTATTCAATTATTTCTGTACTCAATATTTAATTTATATTAACTCTTCAAAAGAAAAAGAAAATATTTCAATTAGGTATAAACGAGCATTTAATTTTAGCAATAGTTTCACAGATAATGAATATGCAAAAATTATCGACTCGTTATAGTTTTCAGGGTACAAAGCCATCATCGAAATAACTAGCTTCCCATAGATACCCTTCTCTTCATCAAAGCAATAAAGACCTAAACATGTCCTGAAGCTAGAATAATCCTAGGGAAGGGAGGAAATTAGACGTTTCGAACAAATAAGGAGTTAGTGGAAAATCAGATTTTCTTGTGGTTGACAATCGGTGAATGCTACGATGTAATTACTGGGCCCATAAGAAATTAGATTGCCTGGGGACGATTCTTTATGTAAAGGAACTGTGTTACTGAGTATAGGGATAATCCTTTAATGCGTAACTACTTAAGTAAGGTTTCATGTGCAAGAAAAAATTAAACCTGAACGATTCTTTTGAAACACATATGCCATTTTCTTCAAGGCTTTTCAGTCATCTGACAATGATGGAATAAAAAAAATTCAAAACATTTTACAAAATAAATGTTGTTAGAAATAAGAATATTTAACAAATTTGAAAAATTGTACTTTATTAGATTCCGGCTAAAAATAAATAAAATTAAACTGTTATATTTACATAAGCTATATGTTGAGCAATAAGTTACCAAATAAGCTGAGCAACATAATGGGAGGATTTTAATAAAAATTTGTTACAATAGATTTTTCTCAATATAACTTTTCACAGAACTTTCACCGGAAATTTTATATTTTTAACATAATTATTTGATTAAATAAATATTTAACTTTTAAACGTAATAGCAAATGAGAGAAACATTTACAATACATTTTCAATGAACTATTTGCAACACGCTTTTTTATTTAGAACTATTTAATCACAGTTCATTGAAATTCAATAGCAAAGTTAATCTTATGATTATATTCAAATATATTTTAGTCTTACAGCTACGTACACTCCGATAGAAGTTGCTTATACCGATAGGGCGATTTTCATTGCTTCTTGAACAGTTTCATTAGAAACATATAATTTTAAGGATCACAATGATAGCATTGCTCAGATAAACACATACATTAATAAAAGCGTAGCACTGAAAAGTATTTAATCTGGATTTCTTTTTTAAAAAGTTCTGCTTCCTCAAAATTTAAGAATCAAGGATAAAATTGTATTTCCAGTTTCAACTCTCAAACCTTATCGCCATCTAAGAAACTTACTTACACATGCAAGTTTCTATTCGTGACTGAAAGTAAATTTCTTCAAGAAAATATATCACGAAGATTCTTAAAATTATTCAGGAACTTCGCTGGTGAAATGTGGTAAAAAACAACATTCCAGTACTGAAATAAAAACAAAGGGAAAACTCACTATGCGTCAATTATGAAGCTGGAGGTCTCATGGTCTCAGAGTACAGTTTTTGTGTGACAAGTTTAAACCAGCTACGGAATAAATACGAAAGAGAAAATAAAAAAATGGTTGCAAAAATGCAGAATGGAGTCGAGACTCGTTCCACTAAGCCTATGCTAATAATCATTCTTCGAATTCCATTCATGAGGAGATATCTTGCCACAAAGAGAATTCAGCAAGGGCACATAGTCTGTTTAAGTAAAAGATGTACCCCAAGGCAGCTAAAATCAATAGTGATATAAAAAAAACTAAATATTTTTACCTATATAATGTAATCACTGTTCGTGCTTACACTTGAATTCTGGAATACGAGCAAAATTAGCTCATTCACTATCAAGTTTCGTGACTTTATTGGTCAGCATTCCTCATTTTTAAATTTACTGTAAAAAAGCTTTTAAAACCAGAAATGTCCTTCTCAATGCAAAATCATGCTACTTTTACCACGAAGACAGAATTCACAAAATTTATTTAATGAGCCACTGCAATACGGATTAAAGATCCATGTGCAGAAGTAATCATTGGTATCCACACATGGATCTTTAATCAAATAAGAAAACTATTTTTGTTATATTTATATATTATTTGCCAATACATACAATGCCCATCTTTTATATACATATCTTGATAAAATTTTAATAATCTATAGTAGATTGTGTGCAAGCATTTCAAACAGAGGGAGGAAACTACAATAATACATTCGAATCAAGTATCACGAGCTGTTTGCATCTACCACTATAAAATGTGTACGACTTGGGTCCACCTCTATTATATCGACTGTACAAAATCTAAACTTGTTAGCTAAAACAATTTAAATTCCTAAAGTAAAGTTATGAACATAAAACTATTAAATTTAATATTTCTGCTTCCACTTGAATTTGCTACAATTACACTTGAATTAAATAAAAATTAGAAAATTCTAAAAAAGAAATAATGAGCCACAAAAACCTAAATAAGTAGTAAACCGAGCATGAAATCGATTTATGGGTCAGTGAGTTGAACGAGAAACTTCTCCAAGCCCAAAAGCCAGTTTCAAAACTTAATAAACATTAATACCAACCATTTGTTCAGTGTTAACTCACAGATATTTAAAGACAGAAACAAATCTATAAAAATATTTGGAAATTATCATCTAAATATCTCTTAATTACAATAACTTTACATCAGTTACAATGAGTGAAGAACTAAAATCAACAAACTCAGACTAAAATGAACGGAAAGTAACTTTCATCAAAGCTAAAAAAGACATATTTTTTAACTATCTAAAGATACATCTAGAAAATAATGGATTTTTAAATACTTTAACATGAGTTAAAATTATAAAATATGAGTTACTTCTGTAAATTAAAACACATTACACTTAATTATAATACAACTTGTTCAGAAAATTCAATGAGAGATTCAATTAAAAATTATATTATGTATCTCAATATTCAGTGCAATATTTTCAAAAAAAAATAAACAATGTGCTCTATCTCAACCTTCAATGTTCAATGCAAGATATTTAGATTCCGAGACTTATTACGGGTTCACTACATCGCATCATTTTATGGTTGACATGCTAATGTTACAAAGGATACTTACGTGAAACTCAGTTTAAGATACTCTAGCCAATATCTAAACTATATTCTCTTGGTAAGCTATTTTAGTGCAAGCCATTTAACATGATTTATATGAAAGTGAAGCATTTAGGCACACACTATTTCCTCGAATCGTTTTCAAGTTGAATTTCCTTAACGTAACTGAATATAAAATTTGTTTAGGAAGATACGCAACTGCACTTTGTTAGTGAATTAAATATACGTATAAAAATGCATACTTTAATATTTACATAAAAATATAATTTCACATTATGTGTTTCAATTCAATTATTATATGAGAAAGAGTTTTCTGACATTATATTCCTGTACACAATATTACGAATAAATATTCTTATTACTATCGTAAATTATATTAGTTTTGTAATTTAATAATATGCGAAAATAAATGTTTTAAAATGGGTAACAATGCAAATATATATTGAAACCTTAATGTAATTATTAATTAATTAATTAATGTGCATGAATATAGTTGTGGTTTTCGCATTAAGAGTTTGGAATTAAGAGCTTATCATTAAGTATCTTCAAATTCATTGGTGACTAATGTAGCAGAGTTATCATGATCGCAAACCCGTGGCTGACGCTGTCAAGTCACGGTTTTTAAAGCCACCGAAGATCCACCATGGGGAGCTGCTGATACACTTTAAATCTATCGAGGCATCTACGCAGTAAAGTTTCCAACTAGGCACTTAACCATGATGCATGATTATGAAGTCCATTGCCATTAGCTCGTGTTGTTTCACAGTACGATACAAACTAAGAACAAAACAATTTAATTTAATTGGATCAAATCAATTGATATTAATAAAAATCCGTTTAAATCTAATTAAAGTTTAGTCAAATTTTGATTAAGTGACTTTAAAATTTAAATGTTCAAAGATACTCTAAATGTAAAATATTATAAAAATAAAATAGGTTCTACAAGAATTGGGGATTTTTTTCATATAGACTAGAAATGATTATAAAATCATAAATCTACAACTAAGCAGAGAAAATTCTATCAAATATAAGCAACTCCTTCAGTAATTCCATGTATACATGCATGTCTATAAACATCATACTCTTTTATATTATTTTTTACGAATTTTATATAACCAATGCTTAAATTTATCTTAAACTAGTGTAAATAATTTATATCTGGATGTGATATAAGTTCATATTACTTTATGCTGCTTTTTTATTTTATAATACATATGTAATACTCACAAGCGATACCGTACCTTGTATTAAAATGACGTTTTAATAGAACTTGGCGAAGTATTGCAGATAAAACCAAATTGGCATCATTTGTTGCTACCAAATTTGCCAATTACATCGATACTTCAGAATTTTTCGGAAAAAATCTGTTCCAGGTAAGTCCATAGCGGTTAAAACTAAGTGAGTACTACTTGAGGTGTTGAAGTGTTGCTGGTCTAAGGCCAAGAGATTAATTCCAGACATTCTTTCACATTACATTCCCGTATTTTTAACCAATGTTGTTGTAACCACACATCGCCATAGTTGTGTTTGAGAGATGTAGAAGGTGCGAAAATATTCTGAAACTTAGGCGCATAAACTCTTTGTTCAAATATTACTGCTGTATCCTTTATTTTTTAAAAATGACTTTCTACAATAAATTGCATCGCTATAGAAGAGGTGTTTTGTTATTCAGAATAAGACCCACTAACCCCAAAATACATAACATTATTTTGAAATTAATTGCTTGTCTTCAATGAATTAACTCCAATATGTTTATACAAACGTTTCTTAATTAGAGATAAAATTATGTTATTGATTAATATCGAAATGCTTCTCCATCTCGTGTATTGATAACATCCAGCTCTTTGTTTTTAACTATGTACTCTAGAGATAATGCACAAAAATCTTTACTTTAAGCACGTTTCATTTTCAGCGTCAAATTAACAGAACATTAAGGTGTTTTGGTCTATATACATCAAATTTATTTAAAGATGAAATTGATTAAATTGATAATGATTAAACTAAACAATAATAATATAAAATTCATTCCGAAGACAGGTCCTTATATATATTTCTGAAATTTCAGAACATGAACGTTTCTGTATATTATGTTTCATTAATTAAATTTAATTATTATTTTAAAGCATTTTAAGAAAATAATACAGCTACAAATTTAAATTTAGTTAGTATGACACACATTTATTTTATTTATATATCTTCTTTCCTGGCATATACAAGAACAAATATTGTTCTGAATGTAATAATCACTTACAATTATAATGCATAATTAATTAAAAATGCATAATGGTAATTAGTGGAATTTTATCCACGTATGGAAGTTCTAATGTAATAAATGTTAGCATAAGATGCCGTTTTAATGTATACCATTTTTTAGAAGCCGTTAAATCTCAGAGATTCTTTCAACAGTCATTTAAGCAAGTATAGTCATTTTCCTTTAATTTTCATTAAAATTACTCATTTTAACAATGTATCATGTGTTTAATAAAACTTTTTGTAGTTAAATGGAGAACATAATTTCAAAACATAATACTATTTTTAATATTCTATGAGTTTTTCTTCGTTCTTTCCTCTACCCTTCGTCAAACAATTTGAGAGGCTATTGATTACCAATAAATTAACGTTTTAATTTGATTACACTCATTTCATTATCCAGGAAATGGAAGTTTAGATAAGGCATACACATTTATTTAAGTAAAAGAAATTATTTTTGCGCTAGAATTATTCGAAAGACTTTGTTTGCCAAGCAATTAACGGTAAAAATAAGGAATGAGTTTCCATGAGATTCGAGTGTGTATTCTATACTAATTACAAATGCAATGATTTCCAGAAATTTAGAAAGGGTTGGCAGAAATTCCCTTTTGAAGATTTTTAAAGATGATTTATTAAAGGAACTAAACGGATAACATTCTAAGAAGTTGCGTCAGTGTATACAGAAGATAATTTAATTTTAAAGGTTGTTAGAATAAGTTTACTTCCAGCAAAGAACATCAAAAATTATTCAATTATACTAGATTCATTTACCAGCTGAATTAATAATTATTTGGACGTTCCTCAAGAAAATTTTTAGAATTCCATATGTATGTAATTCATTTATATACTTTATCAACTATATGTAATGCATTGTAATAAACGCAGAAAAGGAGAAAGTAGTAACCATGTCAATCTAATGAAATATACAAATAAAGGAAATTTATCATTCCAGAATATGAAGTATTTGATACTGAAAAAGCAAACACAACATAGAACATAGTGTACTAATTAGAGTGATGCATAGGAATAAATTGCACATGGTTGGTGCAATTTATTCCTATGCGGTTCCTATTTGGTTGTGTAATTTATGTTTAACCAATTGCACATGCCATTGGTTAAACATGTTTTTAAAGTGATTACTTAATCAATTTTGCTCTATATAACAAGACAGAAAACTAAGAATTTCTTCAGAAAAAAAGAATTCAACACAGAATTGAATAGAAAAAATTGTGCAGTAATTTATATATAATTATAACATTTTAAATAAAACTCAACTTCTTGATGTGTAAATACGTTATGATTTATTTGCGTTAAATCCCCTTTTAAGGAACATTGTTATGGCATATACATAGATATATATGTGTGTGTGTATCTACGTACAATGTAATTGTGTAATTATATCAATTAATAGTCGCATTGAAATTATAATTTATTAACTAAACATAATAAAATTATTCAACTTAATAAATTCCATGCATTATCCAAATGTTTTTTCATCCTCAAGAGTAATTTCCTTAACTCATAATTTATTATCTGTAAAAAAATTATTAGTTTAATTAGTTTGCTTAATTATCTTAAATACTTAAAAAAGTAATTTGCTTGCTAAGTTTTCAGAAAAATATAACGGATATTATGACACTTATTTTTAATATGTATGAAGAAAATATGGTATTAATATTTATACATGCTACTCTATATTTTATATTTTTATACTACTATTTACTCTTATCTTTTTTCGGATGAAAATCCCAATGGTACTTTATGTATATTTGGGATTTGTAATAAAAAGGTAAACTGTTTGCATATTGTGATAATAATAGTACCGACTTCAATATAGGTCTATTACCGATATTTTATTAATATTTCCTTTTTAAAACTGTGATTGGATAAAATTCCTTTTTTTTCCACTGAAGTCAAATATCCCGCCTTTTAATATAATTTATTTGATTTTACATTAACATTCATTTTAACATTTATTTATAAATAAATAAAACATAAAATGCGTTTACCAATTATTTTTAAGAGGATTTCACTTTGTTATAACAAGTTTTAAATTATAATATGTGCAATATCATTGTATTATTTTAATGAGAAATTTCTGTGAGTTTTTTAATTGCATCTCAAGTTTCAAGATATTCATAACCATAGGCATTTTATGAAATAATATCAGATTTTTCCATAATTAAAAATAAAATTATAAGCTGCACTCTACGAAAAGTAATTTAATGAGTGTAAACATGATTTAAATAATTCTTTTAGTATGAATAATCTTTTATAATTGAGAAAAATACTTACACTAATTAATTGTCGAAACTTTTTAATGTGAAAACCGACAAGTAATTATATACATTTAACTAATTAAAACATATTTTTTCCACCTGAGCAGCCCATTTATAATCATTAGAAACTAGATGTAGAATTATTTATATGTAAATGTTTTCTCTTTTTTAGAATGGAACTTTCATAACCAAAAAGTTTCTCTGTTCTGATTTCATTGAAAAATTTTATTGTTGCTTGTGTTTTGTAGAATATTAATTAGACCGCATTCATATTTTCTTAATCATGAAGCATTATTATTATCATTATTATTAAAATTGTTCCACATATAAGTAAAGTTACCTTTGCAATGTATACAAATATGCATATTCAATTTAAAAATGATTTATTTATTAAGTATTTTTTTTTTAATATTTGTTTTCAAAATGAAAAACAGAACTATTTGATTGCTTAATTTAATTATAAATGCGAAGTATATTTTTAATTAAACAGTAATGATGATATTATGTCAGCCTACTGGTTCTTAATAATATTTAAATCTTTTTTTTTTTTTGTTTTTAATACTAATATCTCTAAATACGATTTGAATAAATTCATTTCATATCAATATTTTTTAGACATTACGGCGATGTAATGTAAATTTTTATATTTTTTTGAGTACTTTTAAAACTCACATTATTTAAAACTCATGCTGTGTACCCTTTTGAGGGAATTTATCATTTATATATAATATAAAATTCATTAAAAAATTGTTAATTTTAGTTATATATGGTTTTTGTTATACTTCGTAGAGTCCTGAAATGCAAAATTGTTTTTCGTTATCAAGGAATATAATTTTTCGCATACACTTATAAAGAAATATTTAAATAATTCAGGTAATCTACAAAATATTTTTTTCTCAAATACTTTAAATTGCTGTTAATTTTTCGCTAAATTTTAGTTTTAATTATTTTACATTATAACAAATAAGTAATTAGTTCTGCCAAGTCCCTAAAGTCAGACCACAAAAAAGAGACTGACAAAAGTCAAAGACCATTGATTCTCAAAGCATCAAGAACAAGAAGACCTCATTACACGTATGATTCCTAGAGACTTACACAACCCAAAACATTGTTGGAATAATGGTCAGATAAAGAATTTTAATGCAGATCTGGTCATTTTCGAATGAAAGTCACTGAATGTTCTCTGGTGACTGTAACCACCTGTATAATGATATAGTATAGTCTGGGATCTTCAATCACACTGAACGGATAGAGTCATATTTAATTTACCTTAATTTTATGATTACACTGAACAAAACTTAAAGTAATGGAAAGAACCGATTTTAGCAAAGCAGGTATTGATTTCTTAAAAGCGTGCTTTTTATTGAGTTTCAAAACAGCATAAAATGTCATTTTTTTAAATTTTTTTATTTCTTACTTTAGCACTAGGGTTTGCAATATAGGACGAAAAGTTCAATACCGGTATTCGGTATTTCTTAGATCTTAATAACGGGATACCAGTTTTAACACCGGTAGTAGAAATTCTAGTAAAAAAGTGAAAAAACAGGTGTTCCTTTGTTTTGTTTGCCAGTTTTATTACAGAGTGTAAATATAACAAAAAAATAATTTGTAACTTATAAATTATAACAATATATAAAGAGTCACAAAAAAGTGTAAATATCATTACTCAGTCTGCGGTACTATCATAAATTTTGGAATGTGATCTTTAAATTTTATTTATTATTATCTTGTTATTATTCCTTATTATGGGTTATTACTTATGAGTATATGTATGTATTGATTTTGAAGACAGAATCAGATTAAAAGTTAGAAAAAGGGACGATCTTTATTCAATCATTCCTACATCTGTTCTGCCACTGAGAGCAGGGAGAAAAAGGCACGCCATGGTGATGGTTTCAAGTGGATAACACTTGAAAAACATGTGGTAAGTATCACGGATTTGAAGAGGGTATTTGAAAGTTAATGCTGACATTTTTGGACTATTAAATCTAATGATCTGGGATTAGACATGTTTATTGGCTAGGCCATAAGTTCGGAAGAAATAAATGGGTGATTAGTTTGATACTTGAAGATGTGAACTGAGAAAGCTGAGTCAAGTGCTAGATAGGGAATTTAATTTTTAATCTAATTTAATTATCCTTACATGTATATATAATGAGAGAATATGAAAAATATTTTGAGCCTTAAAGTATGATATACAAATACAGTGAGAATAACAAACTGGCCAATTTAAAAAATATCGAAATATTATGCACTTTCTTCACAACTACAACATTATTTTTACATATACGATAATCAGATCATATATGATCCCATCGCGTGTGCAGTGCCACTCTAAGCTGTAATAGGGTAGTTTGGGCCCTCTCTTTAGATGATTCATATAATTTAGCACTTATCTTGATTGCACGATATAATTTAATATTCACTGTCTAACTAATTTCGCCCGTTAAGGAGAGATGAAAACAAAACAAAAAATATACAATTTTTCTGTGCTGGTGATCCCTGAACATATAGTGGCGACAATTTTAAAATACTCTAGTAAATACCTCAAAAGTGGTACTTTAACTAGTGAATATCGGTATTACAAAATTGAGCAAATGGCTCAAAACACCAGTATTCGGTATTTCGGTGTACCGTTATAGGTACTTGATGAATACATCATTCCCTGGAGTGAAAACACTTTGCGTAAGCTGCAAGAGAGAGAGAGGAACAACATAAAACTAGGAACTATAAAAGAAAGAATCTAAAAACAGATTCGTAAGTGCCATCACAAAGTCAGATTTGAGTGCTTGTTAAATCTATATGGCAAGTATCAAGGAATTTTCATACACAGCAGGGCTAATCTTCAGGTGCTAGCGTGCATCAGGGAATTTTCCCGGCACGATACTCAACAGCAAAGCAGTCGTGTTCAGTTCGCATTCTGAACGAAGCAACTACATGCCGTTTCGGGTGATTGGTAATCTCATTTAGCGTCTCCATCCACGACTTATCACTAATTTGTCAAATATATTTCATGGTTCTTTCCCACGCTATTTTTAATTACTATTGTTATGGAAGTATACGACATTCCTCTCTGAAGGCATTCTAGGACAACAGCACTTTTTATCTAAAAAAATCAACCTTCTCGTTTTCGTAAATACGACGATGGGAGGGAAACTATTAAGAATAATATTATTTCTTAAGGTTGAGCGTTGTCCAAGATTCTCTTTGCAGTTTTTAATTCTAAGAGAGTCTGAAAAATCCAGAGATTTTTCGCAGTTTGTTTTGCCAAAAGAAAATCAGAAAGTTTGAATAAATCTAAAAGCATGATTTGGAAAATAGAAGGAAAATTTTCTGATAAAATGGACATAAAGTGATAACAATTCAAAATAGGAAACGTTATACTAAAGAGATGGGATGCTTTCGAAGTAGTTTTATATCATCAAAGAAGCTCGTTATGGCTTTTTTAGCAATGTTTGGACCAACATATTCTTATGAAAGATTGCTTTTTTATGAGAAAAGATTTCTAAAGATTTATTTTTACTTTTTTAGCAAAATCTATCAACGTATATTAAATTGAAAGCAAATTGACAGAAATATCTATTAAAATAATTCATAAGGTCATAATATTAGGAAACATTAGAGCTACCTTCACTACTCTCCCCATCCTTCCAAATGATTCATCCACGTGCTAGTATTAAAAAAAATAATGAAAATTATTGTCTCACCTTTTCATAAAAGTCCACCATACCTGACCCAAAATATCCTTGATTAGTGTTAAGAGCAATCAATATATCCCTAACTATAGTTTTTATTTAATTTTCTATAGTTTATAGACATATTTTGTGGAGTTGTTCTATTATTATATATATTCCTTAAGATTATAACAAGATAAGCATACTCGAAAGATCAATTTTCCTTGGCATCTTTTCCCAACTATTGAATTATGAGCTAGAGCATCAACAATTTCCTTATCCAAGAATGATAAATGTTAAAATATTTGATGCGTTTTATTTTTTCCAAAATATTCAGATCTGCACTTTTTGACTTTATTTGAAGGGCTTATAATTCAATATTAATGCTCTCACTTCATTTTTACATGATTCTGAAATATATTATCCTAACCAATATTATGTTTGATTTTTCGTAAAATTTACTGGGAAAATAAAGTATAAATTTCTCGCAACAGGAATTATTTTTTATTAAAATAAGCCTAAGTTCCGCGATTAACGCTTGCTGTATTTTATCTCATGAAGTTAAAATTTAATTCATTTTTAACGAATATTAAAACATTAGCACCAATCATAATCGCTGATCAAAGAAAAACATTGTAAATCTGAAAAACTAAGGAAAGTGGCTCAACTAAAGTAGTCAAAACAAATAGAAACAATTACATGCATATCAGCGTTAAATGAAGACATAATACTTTCAATGTCAAAAGTACCGAAGCATTTGAAATGTGTGATTAACTCTACTTAAAAGTTTGCGCACTCATGTTTCTGCAAATAACCAACGACTCTTATTTTGTTTCTCTTCCACTTCTCTTCCATTTAATCTAAATGCATCTTAAATTTAAATAATTTTAGAAAGAAAGCTAAAAAAACACTTAAAAGCAATATTATCATCTGATTTGTTTCAGTTTTGACTCAATATCCATAGTTTTACATATACCATAATAAGATCTTTTAAATAAAATGCTTCTCCAAAGTTCTCTAATTTTGATTTGATAGTAGAGCTCATTTAATTGAAAATCAAACACAAAAAAATTCTTACTAATTTTCTTTTTTCCAATCTTTGTCTTAGCCAACTATAAACACACACACAAATATTTATATAGTTAATATTTACTACTATAAGGACGTAATTCTTTAGAACACTAAAGTTGAAACATATAAAAGAGAATCTGTAACTTAACAGAAGATTTTAGAATTTAAAAAAAAAAACATGAATCCTGCTGTATCATTGCTGACTTACTGCAGCTCTTACATATAGAATATTTTATATAAAAGCGGGATTTTTAATAAGTGTCCTCAATAACCAAACTTCTTTCATTTCTGTTAACAAAACTGTGTGAAATCCCATTGAAAATAAAGAATAAAATAGATTATTTTCAGAATAATATCATGGTGCGAGGGCCGTTTATCTGAAAGAGAGGTACCATACCTCTTATTAACCATTTTTGTTGTTACATTCTGCAAATGCTGTTTCACACCTTCAACTTCGATGAGTGTTACGCGCAATTACGGGTGTTTATTTTGCTGTTGAATGGTGATTTTTTGCATTATATCAGCCCTATATAAATATCAAATTTTAATAAAAATCTGCTCAGTAGTTTGTAAGATAATCAACATAACGTACACATGCACTGAATTTTAAACACCAGCGTATTTGTTTGTGCATTTCAAGCTTTGATAGAAATTCTAAATATAACTTTTGATGAGAGGACAAAATGAAACATTCACACCTATGTACCAATAAATACATAATTCAAAGAACTGTAAATTTAATTAAAATATTTAAAAGTAAATAAATATGTATAAATTATGAGGTATGAGAATAAATAATAATTTAGTAATAAACGAAATGCCGTGGAAAACAAGCATTTCAAATAGTTCTGTACATAAATTTAAAAAGAAGAATAAACGCTCAATTTATTTCGTCAGGTAGTCATTTTGAAATATATTACTAGCCAAATATATATTCCAAAATACATAATTCTTAGAAACATACAATTCAAGTTGTATGACTCACATCTTTTTAAATATATTGACTAAAGAATGAAGTTGTTTTGTCTGGAATAAAAGATACATCTTTTCTTATTCAGGAGTCAGGATGTGGAAAGAGCATTACATTGTGTAATCCCTACACTCCTTACTTCTCAAATACTTGATCGATGGCGTAAGGCAACAGAATAGATATGAAGCTGAATGAAATATTTTTCAAATTTCACTTTTCAGTTTTTATCTTTTCTGCAGGAGAATGATTCCTCGAATTCAATATATTATTCATTAATGTTTAAAATATGTTGAAATGTGATTATTACAAATTGGCTGTTTATTTATTTATTTATTCTCAATTAAACTAAACTTTGGAAAACATTGTGTTATATAAATGCATTCTCTATTTATATGACAATCATCTCAATAATTTTAGCCATTGAAGAGCAGGCTACTAAATATTGAAACAAGTCTCAATACTAATTTATCTTGTTTAATTTAGTTTTGATATATTAGGTTATCAAGTAAAAAATTGAGTGAAGTTCTTGTTATTTATTTCAATTGCATATAACCTCATTTAGACACCGTATTTTTGGCATATTTTGATTTTTGTGTGAAAGGTAAATATTTTCCTCTTTTTAACGCATATTTCAGCTTGAAAAAAAAATAACAGATCATCTTAAAATCTTCGTTTTTATTGGAAAAAAATCGAATTCAATTATGGGCATATATTGCTCCATTTTATGCTTGGCAACCTAATATTTACTCCTGTTACTTTTTTTGTAGACTGTAGACTGGAAAATAACCCCATCAAACTGATACTTTTTGCTAAGATTTTCAAAAATTTTAGCTTATAAAATAATTTCAAACATGTTTATAACGGAAGCTAAGATATTACTGGTTAAGGCATATGTGATGCAAATCTTATAAGAGTCCAAATGACATATTTTAGAACAATTCTAATTTCATTTATGAATAAAAGATTTTAGAATGAATAAAATAATCGGAGGGTTAAAAGTAATTGTCCGTCTAGTGTTATGAAATAATTTTTTTACCATATTTTATATTGGATTGTTCGGAAAGTAATTTCGGTTTTTCATGATAGAGGATTTAATGGTATATATATGTGTGTGTGTGTGCGTGTTTTTACAACCAACTTCACACTAAAGCCGCATAACCATTATATGTTTTGAGAGCTAATATCGCAAGATTCGCTTGTGAAATAGTCCAAATGATTCTACGCAGTAGTTTTTGGTTTGTTCCCTATCAAATATGGAAAGTGAAAAGCAGTGTTTCAGGTATATTTTACTTTTTTAATATCGAAAATATAAAAATAATGTTCAAGGAAGAAAAAAATAGCTCAAGTGTAGGGAAAAGATGTATTAACAGTAAACCAGTGAAAAAAAGCTAGTTTGTAAACTTTCGATCCTGCAATTTTGATGTTTAAGACACACCGCATTCTGGAAGGCCAATTGAAGCTAGTAAATGTACACTAAAGGCATTAATTCATGCAAACCGGCTAATAAAAATTCGTGCGATCACTTATAGGATACATTTATAGAATTTAATTGTCAATATGCCGTGAAAGACATAGGTTTATCCTGAAAGCTTGCCATATTGGTTCATCATTTTCTCACGAAAAGAAACTTGTGTCGTCACGTTGATATCTGTGTTTTGCTTCTCAAACATCAAGAAAACGATGAATTTTTTAAGCCCATCGTAAATGGTGAAGAGAAATGTGTTGTCAATAATAATGTCAAAAAGTAGAAATCATTGAGTTAAAAAGATGAAGCGGCTCAAGTATTTCGAAAGCGAACAGAAAAAAGGTTTAGTCTTGCACCAAGATAGTGCAAGACCTCACACAAGTTTGGTAACTCGCTAAAAGCTTTTATATCTTGAATGGAATATGCTGCTACAACCAAATTATTCTACGTATTTGGCATACTCTAATTATTTTTGTTCCGGTTTCTACAAATTTTTAGTAGGTAAAATAGTGCTTTACAAAACTTCTGATATTCGCGACCAAATTTTCAATTATAATTTTCATAGCAACCCCTTCCTCATACAATAACAATGTATTGAAAGCAGTAATAATGTATAATACTTTGACGCTAAAGCTTCAATACGACCTTAATTATAAACCGTACAAATTATTAAGAAAAATATTAAATTGTGTACACAATTTGTATATGATAAGGCCATAGAAAAAATCTGTAGAAATTATCATTGTTCTTATCTTATATTAGTATTGATACTAAGTATCAAATATATTGTGCCGTATTGATACATTTATAAGTATAGCATATCAGAGAGTAAATGTGTATTTTATATTTTATTAAATCGGAATATATCTTGTTTTGATTCCTTTTAATAAATTGATTTTTAATTTTTTTTACTTTTGATATGCTCACGACCCCCTTTGTAGATTATCACGCACCAATAGGGAGATGCACCCCACAGTTTGAGAAACACTGAGGTAAAATATCTACTTCAAATGAGGGGGTCAAAAATCGTCTGGATCAGTGTTTTTGCCAGCAAAGAACACATTTTATGAGCGCGGAATCATGTTACTGTCGGAAAGAAAGAACTAGGTATTGGACCACAAAATATACATCATATAAATTAATAACATACAGCATATATTTGTTCAATACAAGAACATTGTCTTTATTTTGATAATAAAAATAAAAATTGAAAAAAAAATTCCCAGCAGCCCAGTAAATTATTAGTTGATAAGTGTTTTCAATAAATGAATATAAGTATATCAGAAAATTAAAAATAATAATTTATTTAATAAAATTATTTCATTTAATAATTATTTTTATTTATTTTAATTAAAAATACCCATGCGATTTTTATAAGTACAACAATGCCTCCAAAGTATTTTAGTTATAGGACTGTGTATCATAACTAAAAATGTATTAAATCACAAAATATAACTGGATTTAAATCACAAAATATAACATGAGTATTAGCAGAAAGCAATTGAAATACAATGCGTATTCAGAGAAAAACTAAACGCATTTTTCGCTTTGCTATACATGTTTCGAGTCTACAAATCGAGCTCATTTAGTTTCTCTCTGACACTTGATAAAATGACTTCAACAATGCGTGCAAGTTGCTGAGGAAATGAGAAACACCATATTTTATAGTCAGATAGAATATTCCCGAGTGCATAAAGGGTGACTGGTGATAATGTGTTTATGATGGCTTCCTCCTTATCGTTATGGGATTCCTGGGAAGAATTACGCTAGAATTCCAACTATATCTTACATAACGATATTCACGGAATGTCGAGTTGGTTCTGTTCCATTAATTCAGTAAATAGGTTGACTCTAAATGTTTTCTTTCAAACAATCATTGGGTAAACTACTTCTCATTTCCCTCCTTTATACTTTATTGCTACAGTTTTCTGTAACATCGGATGAGTTGAAATGCTGCTGCAGTTAGGTAGAAAAATACGATGTTTTCTTCAATATTAGGATATTTTAATAATTCTGATTATGAATACGTTTGATGGACATTTTAGCTTTTGTGGCAAAAAGGAATTGGAAACATTGATCGTCACCTGGTCTTGAGGAAGTTGATGAATTTGACAAAGAAACTACACAGTTGATTTAGATTTGAATCAAAATAAGTAATTTTTAAATATGAAATATATTTTATGAAATTATTTTTTAAATAGGAAATGTATTTTATGAAATTATTTTTTAAATATATTCCTGCTAGTATCGTCTGCTTCAATTTAATAATGTAACTCTATTTTTTACTGTTTATTATTTTTCCTGATATTTAACCGTTTGTTATTTTAAGTATTAGTGCAGAAGTTGGTATCCTTTTTGTAATGAATCACGTTGCGATAATTCCACACCTGAATCTTGGAATTAGAATTTATATTTGTTTTTAATACGTAATAGAAAAACCTGTAACTTTTACTTATTTATGTAGATTTTAGATTGCGAAGAATGTATTGAATTTATTCTAATGTGTAAATATATGCGTTCTCTCTTGATTGTTGCAGCCTAGATTTAAATAAAGTAGTTTATTCTACGTATTTCAAATTGCTTAATTGAATTATATTTTGAACACTGAACAATATAACAGCAAAAACGAAAAATAGATCAGATATAATGTAAAAAATTAAATATATTTGAAAAAAAATATCAGTTTTAGAAAATTCCTCACCATTCTATTATGTAAAGTTTATTAAAATATCATATTATATATAATATTGTTAATATATGTTATTAGTTATTTTAATATTTTAGCCAGGACTACAGGACATAATGTTCGCTCCGAACATTTAATGCGGTTGCGGTAGCCCAGTGGTAAGGGTATCGGATAATGACAGGCATGTCATGAGTTCGAGCCCAGTACCACTTAAGACCCAACTTGTAGGGAATCGATGCACGTTAAATCTGTCGAGAGCTCAAACTTCTTCCTGTTGGTGTGGTAGTTAGGAGAGGGGGTGCCAACTCACAGGTGTCGTCCTCGTCACTTGACCATGTTTCAAAATTCCGAGGTCCGTCTCCAAACGCCATCGTGTAGCTTAACAGTGCGACATCAATTTTCACTCACTCAATCACCCGAACACTTAAACTTAGTTTTTCTTTATGCTGCATAAACTGTTAGGTAGAATGAATTTATACCTCTTCACGCATTATTTTATAAATTCGTTATTTAAACAAAAATGCATTTTCTTTAATATTAACGAAAGTGAAAAACTTTTTTTAATCATATAAAAAAAGAGTTTATTATTCCAGCACATAAGTAATTATTATCCTAATTAAACCGTTATACATTGTAGTGTTGTCTTTTATTTAAAAACAATATCACTTTAATTAAACACAATTAATTAAACTTGAATTTTAAATTCTTTCATTTATAGAAAGGCTTATATGTTTTTAAAAATCATTACAAGCTAAGAAAATAAAATATATAACATAATACAAATCTCAGAAGAAATGCATGGATCACATATTTTAGAAAGAGTTTATAAATAAAACTAGAATTTATGTGATAAACAATGTTTTAGAACAAATTGTACAACACACTTTTGAAAAGAAATATATTATAAAATACCTTCGTAAAATGTTAGATACATTGAAATTCAATATATGTGAGGTAAAATCATTGATACTTAATACTAGATAGAAAATAAACTAGATCTTTTTTAGTTTATTTTTATTACTTTCAAACCGCTTAGATACGTAATGCGCTTATTCATCTATTCTTATTGTTTATATAAGTGTTTAGTATTGTTTTCTGTATGTTTCATTATTTTAATGATGACAGTATGATTAGGAGCAATTTCATAGCGAATTTTTGAAAAATTAAGGCTTGCTTTCTTAAAGCTCCCTCATTCATAGATAACAAATTAGTGGATAAACAATTGTAATTCTTTCTAATATATGTTCACTAAATAAGGAATACTTTATATGTTGCTAAAGTTTGCATTCTTTTCTTTTTTTTTACTTACTGACGTGTGTTAAAAATTAATTTCCTCGTGATTTTGAGGTAAGCTATGTAGAATTCCAGTAGAAATCAAAATGCATTTATATTAAAACAATATAATTCTTTTTCGTGTTCCTCTTATTTCAATTTAAAGCATATTTTATTACTTAAATATTATAAGAGTACTCTATATTTGACTGGTTAGCTTCGTATTTTTCAATGTTGTTTGTTTATAATTATAGAAAATATTTATTTTTATACTTCAAAAGGAAAACTGCAATAAATAAATCCTTCCAAATGTTTTAGTTAAAAAATGATTATTCTTTGCAGCAAATTCTTCTTACAATAACAATCTGTGCTCAAATGTCTAGTGTAAAAATATTTGGACAGTATTTACTTTAAAACATTTTTCGAAAAGAGTTATCACATTATAATACAGCGCTATTGCAGAATAAAAATCAAACCTAAATTTCCCATAATATAACTAATTTCTCATACATATTTTAGAGTACAAAGAAGGACATTCTTCTTTCTAAATTATATTCTTTTAACTTATTTCTCTTCCTCAGTTCAACAGATTTAATTTCGTCAACAACTGTACTTTAAAGAAAAATAACGCATAATAGAAACGTAAAAGATGGAGCAGTCAGTAAAGGTATTAAAAAACGTTTTATGATTCGTTAACTTAATGTCCATTTTATGGGATTATCTTCACTTTTTTGTTAGGTTCCTAAGAGATATTTAATTTTTTTTGTATTCACTAAGAAGCTTCTATGCATAAAGCCCATTTTGCGATTTTTGGAAGAATTTAAAGTTTATGGTATTAAAATAAATGAGCTTAAATTAATCTTGTTTCTCTTGAGCAGTCTCAATACAAACGAAAATAAAATAGGAAAAATAAATAACTAGAGAATCATTTAATTACAATTCAAAATCTAGCAAATGATCCATTATATCATGTGTGTGTGTGTGATTGTTAATATGTACCGTATTCATAAGAAATTTTGAAAATATTGAGAATATCGTTACGGAAAAAGATTCATAATTCGATTAACGTAAAATTTAATGAAATTTTCAGGAGATCATTTTGTTTTTTGCAGTTTTAACACATTATACACACAAATAATAAACTATTAATTGTATTAGCATTAAGTAATTTGGAAGTTTTCTCTCTTATCTTATTTCGTTTTGACAAAGTCATTTTATTCCTATTATTTAATGACCATATCTTAATATTTATATTCATCGTAAGGAAATGTATAATTCATTCTGAATATATTTTTTTTTTTTTTATATGTTGACGTCCTTCCTGTAACAAGGTTAACTCTTACAGTGCTGTATCGAAACTGGTTTATACCAGACTTTTTTATTAGTAATTTTAATTGTAATTTTATTTGTTAAATTATACATATATATATATATGTATATGTATATATATATATATATATATATATATATATATATATATATATATATATATATATATATATATGCAAATAATATAAAACATAAAGATATGGACAGTGTTAAATAGAAACCGTGTTTCGTGTTGTATTGAAACAATGGTATATAAAACTTTGAATTAATATGAATCAAGACAATATGTATCGTGTTATATCGAAATCAAGTCTTAAGGTGTAAAACATTTAGAAATGTGCTTTATAAATAGAGTCGTATAAGAGGTCAAAACTACAAGTTATTATTTTACCAACTGGGGGGGGGAGGTAACCATCTGCGCCTAACTGTGGACCAAACCTCATTGCACAAATTATACAAGTACCCATACTCATTTCTCAAATTGTAAAACTGTAATTGACATGTATTATACAGTTCTATGTATTTGTTGTTTGTTGTGTTAAAAAAATAATCGTGAGAGAATGCTGGTTAGAATTTTTCAAGAACAATGTAAATTTTGGAATATATATTGTTTTTATTTCAGAGAGTGCTATTCGCACGCTGTTCCAAGATGAAAGCTACGATAAAAGCTGTAGCGGAGGGTTACATCAAACCATTGACAGAGGTGATCAGTCGGTGGATGGCATTTGCTACAAAAAATAGATACAATTACGGACTGAAAAGTATTTGTTTTCCAAATTCATTCTTGAGACTCCTCTTCAGTTAAATCGGCCACATTACATGAAATAAAGCACATGGTTGCCAATTCAGTAAGTAAGACTCATGCGCAATCGCTGTTATCAACCTGGCGAGCTATCTTGAAAGTTACTATAGTTGCGATAGTACATAATACATTTCACACAGCATCAGAAAACAGAAAAGCTATTTTTATATAGAGAGACAGATATAAAGATTCTCGAGTTGTTTGAAGATAGTGACTTCATAAAAATAACTTCATTTTTTCCTTATTCATAATATTCCTAATGTTCAAACATTAGGAATGTTAGGAATTAGGAACATTAGGGAATGTTTCAACATTCCTAATGTTTAAACCTATGTATTTATTTTGAAATAACGATTTATATCATAAATACATTTTTGATCTACTAATTCATTATGTTTTAATATTTTATTTTCATCATATCCATCTTCTTTGCTAACAGGAATTATAATTTATTGGTACCTAGATGCTTTGGAATAAATGGATATTTCTATTAATTTCAATAGATATAATTCAGTGATAGAAAATGAAGAATTTGTAGTAAACTACATCTATCTCTTTCGTCTAGGTACATTTCTAACATGGAATGATCTGCAAAAATATAATTTGCATAAATCAGAATGATTTCGATGATTACCAAATATCTGCGATTAAGTATAATAAACTTTATTTAATTCGAAAACATGGAAGGAAGATGAGGAAAGTTCGTCAGTATAATTTTTTTGATACATCTATAACGGTGAGGTGATTTGATTCCCGGAATGGCTAAATTACAAATTACTAAAACTTAGAACAATAGTGCAGTCGTAGGGCCTACTCCCTATTGCATCCAAACACTTGTTCCAAACTGTTCAAAATACTACTGGAATCCATTTTTCGAGAGTACCTTCAGTTGCCTTGTCACATTTTGGATAACTTTATCTAAATTCACAAAACGATATCCCTTTAATTTCATTTTCAGCCATGGAAATAGTTATAAATCTTCTAGTGCTGGAATCGTTTCCGTATGCTTTTTTCAGCATCTCGAGCCTCTCAGAAGGTGATTTATGGAACAAAAACAGAACTTGGTGTTTGCACGCTGCTCCAAAGACAACATCGCAAAATTTGATGAATGAAAAATTCGCATTGTTAGAAATGATCTGCACCAAAACCAACACTACAGAGATGACTCCCACGCTTCTGTGTGTTTTCCTTATTTGTGCTGCCGACCTTCGAAACAGATATTTCTCCTCCAATGAATACCTGCGTGAATGTAGGGGACCATTCTGGGAATTTGTTTAGATTCAGCAATATAACATTCATATTCTTTATATTAAAAAGTGTTATATTTCACTTTAATATTAAATTCATACATGCTTCAATTAGTCGCAAAGTCTAAATAAAGTACGTATAAGCCGAGTCATATTTCTTCACAAGCAACACAATGCAACTGATGCTTTACTGTTCTTATATTAATAGTTATCTCACCGTCTAGTGGCAACTATATTAAGTCTTATAGATAATCTCTGTAAAAGTGACAAGTGATCATAATAATTTGGCCATTTAGTGTATATGTGTCTCCCCCAATAAAAATCATTTTAATTCAAACATTAGTTAATTATTTGCTACTATATTTAACTATTATATAAAATTTGCTCTACTTCTGTGTTATTTGCTATAATCACAAATATTATGGACGAAATGAATTTGAATCATTTAAATAATTTTGTTCCGCACAACTATTTCAGGATGTATCTTATGGTTTTGTTCTTCCTTTATAATAAAATAGGTTTTCTTGTTTTCGCTTTAATTTTGTAACTTATTTATGAAATTATTGATACCCAGCCTACCAAATCTTCAGATGTCTTCTGAATTTCAAAACGCGGTTTATATTTGGATCCCTTTTTAAACATAAAATAATTTTCCAAACCTTCAACAAACTTGAGGCTCTCAGAAAATAAACTATAAAACAATTTATGTATTCAGTTGTTATCATTACTTATGTAACGACCTGAACTGTGTTAGAGTACATCAGCAACATAAAAAAACAGAAATGTTTTTTTTTTTTTTCTTGAACACATTATTTCAAAATTGTCTATGAATTTGTGTTTATATATATATATATATATATATATATATATATATATATATATATATATATATATATATATATATATATATATATATATATATATATATATATAAGGTTGATAATATATTTTAATAAAACTACTAGTAAATAAAATAAGCATAATATAAAATATATGTCAATTTACATTTATAAGTTTTTACTTTGCTATTATTTTTAAAAACATAATTATCAAATTTTCGATTCAATGCAGTATGGATCATAATTGGATTAACTTTAATAGACTGTAGTGAAGAATATGCCTTTTGGGAAATAAATATATTTAGTTTATGACTTATATCTGTTCACTTGCTTAAGATATTTTATTTCCGATCCTTTAAAAGAAAAAGAAAACACACATATTTTCATTTTCTTTACTAGCATAATTCTGTGAATTCAGAAAATTTTAAATTATTAAAAACATAAGTAGTTTATATGAATTTTTATATATAAATTAAAAGTATATGAGATGAATCATCACATTCTTAAATGTTTCGGAATTATTTGCACAACACAAAAAACCTGTATTTAGAAGAAATTTTTCATTGTTATTTATAAATAAATACCAAATTTATAGAACAATATGACATAAAATGTTTAAGATATATCTAATAATGTTACAGATGATTTGCCCAATAATGTTGTTTTACTAAGAATCAGAATAATCATATATTTTTTTCCAGTGCACATTTTAATGGTAGTATTATCCTAATTAAACTTTCAGAGACATTCCTATGAATTTTTAAATTCATTTTACTTAGTCTGAAATGAATATTAAATATTACATAAAAATTTATAACTTAATAAAGAATCTCGCATAACTAAATGTTATGATTGCCTATATAATTATATTAGGAGAGCTTTTAAAGCAAATTGGACGCACACAAAACCAAAATTTAAAATAGAAATTAAAGAAAAATCTTAAGTACATTAACATTGGTAGTCCTACTAAATTCCATTGTTTCTTCTTATTCAAGGTAATACAAACACATTAACGTCTGTTCAATAGCAGAATTCTCCCCACCTATGCATTTTAAGATTCACATATGGAGGGCCAGTTGCCCAAATGGGACAATGGGTCTCCATAAAAAGCACCGTTTGTTCTTTCTTACGCCAGATGCATTATACGTGGGAGCTGTATCAGAGAATGCTTTTGAAGTTGCCATTCCCTTTCTTTCTTCCCGACTTACAGACGACTATTAGTCTAAACGCTGAATAGGGAGGAAGGTAAGAGGAGAGGAGAACCCAACCACTTTGTGTTGGGTTCTCCTCTCATATGGATTCAACGAACTCGAATAGATAGTTCTGGCGGCAAGGATAGTCAAAAACGCACTTTCAGCGAAAATATGACAGAACGAGTTTTCATTTTCAGATCTAGGAAACAAGCCCGTTTCGGGTAGAGATCAAACGTCATGGTAGTGGTTCGTTCACACGCACCAATGGAGAGGAACGTGGTCGGGAGAGCCGGGTGCAAATGTGTGCCACTCATCAGTGAGAGGTGACGAGGGGCGTGAAAGAGCTCTCCCCCTGGAGTTTAAGGTAACAGCTTGGAATAGGAGAGATATTTTCTCGACTTCTCGATCTCCTTGAATTGATGGAATTTTTGCTCTCCAAATTTTGAGTTTGATGACGCAGTCGCGCTCAAGGAACTATGCATGAATTTTGACGACTACAGAACTTTGGCGAATAGTGAACTATAGATTTCGGAGTCTACGGTACAACGCTGGGCATACGCGAAATGAACTTTGAACAAGAACTTTTCCACAGAGAAAGGATGCATTCTTTAATGTTAAAAACATATAGAAAGTTTAGTTATTAATTATTTAGTTCAGAAATAAAATGTATCTTGGCAATTAGCCATGTGACTGTTAACGCTACCCTTCACGACGTCATAACACACATCTGCAGAATTAAGAGAATTTGCCCATTCTGCCGAAATTCTTAATAACGATTAGATTTCCGTGAAATTTAGTTTTTGAATGTACGCTTCTAAAAGTAGAAAAGATGTACTTTTTTAAAGTTTTTATGTACACATGGTTATCAGGCAAGCTCGGTATGATCGAACAACAGCTATGTTTGCGTCATTCTCCTTAAAAGTTACATTTAAGAATACTAAGATACAGTTTTCCAAAGCTTCTCCATACCACTAGAGCGGTGATATGTTTCGACAAACTAAAAGAAGCAATGCGAAATTTTTGCGGAACTGAGAAATAAGACAGAATTTCCTGGATGACTCTTTTCATCAAGAGTAAAATTCAAATTTCCTCAAAAGTCTGAATTCAATATACAGTGGTGGCAAAAAAGACCTGAACACACTCATTTTTTAGTGTAATTTTTATGTTTGACTTCATT
>BMAU01015904.1:0-66489 GCA_019973935.1 Trichonephila clavipes
TACGATGTTACAGGATTACGATACATCGTTCAGCCGTGTCTACTTTTCACGACCCCGGCTTTTTTTTTTCGCCCTCCTCTCTCTTCCGTTTCGACCTTTTTCCCTCCGTCGTTGCCAGATCCTCTTCTCTATCTCGTCTCTTGTCCGACCTGTTGCCAGATGCAGGCAGTAGTTCCTTACACGCCCCACCTAAAGAGTAAAATTTGCCCCTTGTGGCTGATTTTACCATTTCAGATTTCAGGAACAGAAAATTCACAAACCGTGAAACAGAAAATTCACAAACAGAACACACAATAATTGCAACAGTCAAAAGTCTTGATGATTGTTCTAGTTCCTTTAAAACAAACACATGAAAATAATATTAATAGTTCATCCAATTGAAATAAGTGACTATGTTCCCAGAAAGATCTAAACTGTAATGGGATTGCAAACAGAAACATAGAAAACACATTATACAAAAAAAACACTAAATATATACAATACAGTCCTTATCTTAATCTAGACAATGCATCTGCACTCCTATGTTGTATACCTGGCCTGTGAGTAATGGAGTGATTCCATCTCTGTAACGCCAGTGCCCAACGGGTTAGTTGGGACTTTTTGGAGTGGTTTGATTTAGGTACTTAAGGGGATTATGATCAGAAATGATCTCCACCTTGGCACCATAAATCCATTTGTCGAATTTATTCAACCCGTATAACACTGCCAGGCCTCTTTCTCGATGCTTGCCCAGTTAATTTGCGCGTAGCATTGAATTTTTGACTAGCAAAAGCTATTGGCCTGTAAATTCCTTCGGTATCTTGCTGTCAGACAGCAACCAACCCCCATAATCTGATGCATCACAATGCACCTGGAAAGGTAATTGGCATCAGGGTAGCAAGACTAGTTACTTCACAAAGTAATTCTTTTAGCTTAACAAAAGAATTTTGCTCAGCCTCCCCCCATGAAACGTTATTGGGTTTTATTTTTCTTGGTTAACTCCGTAAGCGGGTGGATATTTCTGCATAATTTGGGATATATGCACGATAGAAGCCCATTAGTCCTAACACTGACCTAACCTCTTTCTTAGTGGTAGGTCTAATTAGCCTTTTATTGTTAATATTTTTATCTTCATCAGGACCATGTTTACCTCCCCTATTGTGTGACCCAAATATTTTATTCTCTTAGCCGCGAAAGAACACTTATCCAACCTCACCGAGAACCCCAGTTTTCTAACTCAGTGAGAACTAATTCTAAGTGAACTAAATGTTCTTCAAACGTCTTTGAAAATATTACGACATCATCCATGTATGCCTGTGCATACTCTGAATGAGATTTTAAAATACGATTCATTTCTCTTTTGAAATGTACCGGATGCCCCAGCAAGTCCAAAGGGCATCGTTTTCCACTGGTACACAGCATTATGGGTGGTAAACGCCGTCAATGGTTTGCTTATTTCGTCCATTATTTACTTTGCCAATACCCTTTTAAAGATCTATACTAGTCAACCAATGCGCTGACCCGCTGTGAATATTAGTTCTTGCATATCTTTCATAGGGAAGACAGGTACCTTAGTTACTGCATTTAAGGCCCTAAAATCTACACACATTCGGATAGAGGAATCTTTTTGGCTACACAAACTATAGGGTGAGCAATTTCGGCCTCCGATGGTTCAATTAAATTTAAATCAAGTAATCTCTTGTACTTGACGCTCCACTTCTCTTCTATATGCCATGGGAACACTATAACAATGGGGCTTTCTCCGCACTGCATTGGCTACAAGCTCAATTTTATGGGCACCTACCCGCGCTGGTTGAACCGGTTTGGTAAATATATATTTAAATTTACTAATTAAATTTTTGAGCACTTTCAAATTATAGCTATTTAAATTATCAGTTTTCAGATTGTTGAGGACTTCGTAAAATTTAGATTCTTCGGTGGCAGTTGGTGGAGTTTCAACTTGACCGAACTCTTTTTCTTCTTCGAAAATTACATTTACCGAATTCGAACTAGCTACGCAATGCCTCAGCTTATTTTGATGGATGTGCTTAGTAGAATTATCTGGCATTTCTACTAAAAAATGAATGCGGATTCCGTTTTTCAATAATAGTCGCAGGACCCTGCCATCTCGCAAACAATTTACTTGTTGCATCAGGGATCAGCACTATCACCTTTTCTCCCACCTTGAATACTTTGTCAGACGATCTCAGATTATGGTAATAAGCCATCTTTCCTGCTGCACCGTTGAAACAAGTTTGGCTTGCTCGGCCGCCTTCTCCAATTTACATTTTAAATCTTCCAAGTATTTGGAAACGGGAGTAGTACACAACTGTAAGTTGTTATGCTTACCCGTCCAAGTAGACTTAAAAATTGACAAAGGACCTTGCGGTTGCCTACCATATAGTAGCTGAAAAGGGGACACGCCGGTAGTTGAATGTGGTATTTCCCTATACGCCCACAATACGTACGGAATCTGTAAATGCCACCCTCTACCCTCATCTCTAACTACGTTATGTAGCATATTTTCAAAGTTCTGTTAAACCTTTCCACTAAACCATTGGACTGGATAACCTGGGGTAGAGAATCTCGGGCTGCTCCCTATTCTTTTTTCGAACTCCTTAGTCAGGTCGGCTGCGAAATTTGTCCCATTATCAGAGGCGACAACATTCGGCGTCCCTGTTCTCGAAAATATGCTTAACAAAGCTTCACAGGTTACCTTCGCACTGAGGCTAGTCAATGGCACCGCCTCGCCCCACCTAGTGTGCTGATCAACCAGACATAAAATATATTTATGTCCCTTGGAGCTTGGCGGATCAATTGGACCTATCAGATCCATATTCACCACCTGAAATGGCAATTCAGGCCTTGCCACAGGTGTAATGGGTGATCGGTCTTTAATCCTAACCGATCGAGTGAGCTGACATTCTTTACATGACTCACAAAATTTCTTCACATCGGCCCTCAGACCCTCCCAAAAGAAAGAATACTTGATTCGTTCAATCGTCTTCTTGGGCCCCATGTGACTACTGAACACTGAAGTATGCGCTAGTCTCAACACCTCAGTTCTTCTGCACTTCGGAATTACCAGTTGCCCAATACTCTCCCCGAGTATTTTATCCTACCAAATAGATACCCATCTACTTCGTAGTAGTTTCCTTTGCCTTCCTTAGCATACTTCCAAGCCAATGCTAACTCGGCACAACACTGCTGTTCGGAACGAAAACTATCAGCCACCATGCTTCCTTTATCCATCTCAGCGGTCACCTCCTCATCCTTAGTACCCAATGTTCCCACTTCATTTCGACATGAAGTAATATTCCTTGAGAATCCTCAATGTGCTCTGTGCTTTCTCTGGCAGAATACCCAATGAAACCTCGGTTTCATCTACATTTCCTGAGTCAACCCTCAGGTCCTGAGAGCTTTGAGCCAGTGAATTCTCTTCACTCTGGGCTCCTCCCAACATATCCAAAACATCTGGTGGAAGCAACACGTCTTCTACCAAAACTTCTGCCAAAGCACATAACACTTGCTGGTGCACCACATTAACCTGGCCACCGGTAGCAAGACCAATTGGAACATATACTAAAGGACATTTAACCGCTGGACCGAAAATACCTTTTCAAATAAATCGTGGAAGCTCCTTCAACCGATATTCCAGGAACTAAGTCTTTCTTGATAACAGTAATCTCCGTACCAGAATCCACTAACGCATGGACTAATTTCCCATCTACACTGATAGATGTTTTCACTAATTTACTTAATTTGTCTTCAATAGCCCGCCTAGGAATGACTTTACCTAGCAAATCAACTCTAGCAGTGACCGTTCCATCTTCTAATTCTGTCCCTTCCGTTGACACCTTATTCACATTAAGTCTTTTATTATCAACCCCTTTGTTTTTAGGACAATTCCGCTTAAAATGTTTATCTGATCCACAGGTGAAACAAGCGAATTTTTATTTCGGTTACTTTACCTTTATCAAAGTTTTTCCTAGAAGAAAATTTATCTGTCTTTTTCTCCCCAAATGGCTGTTTACCCCAACTACCATTAAAACTTCTCCTTTTTACTACCATTCCATTTAGCTCTCTCAGGTTCATCGTAGGATTTCCCTTTGGAAGCATAAAAATATATCACATTGTTTGCCCAAGTTCCTGGGTTTGTACCATTCTTCCCCTTTGGAGCACACCAATATGGGTCGCCGTCTCAGAATCAACATTTCAAACATTTTATCTGCTACGATCAGTTGATTAACTGACTCAAAATCATTCGCTTCTCTTAACTTACAGTAATATAACCACATCGATGTTAAACGGGTCGCGAACTGGAGAGAAAGTTTCGTCAGAGTTACGTTTGGCCTTTCTAAAATTTTCTAAACATATTTTTGGTGATGGTTCATACTCCTTGAGTACAACCTGTTTTAAAGATTCGTAATCTTTTAATTCTTCTTCGCCTAGGTTAACTAATAAGTTTGACACTTTGTCTCCTAACATGCATAACAAAACCTTTCGGTTTTAACTCGTCGCTAACCATTTCACTAGCGAAAGCCTTTTTCAAGACTAGAAAAGAAATATTCCCACCCGTCTGATTTATTGGGTACCTTTACAGTTAAGAGCCTAACCATTTTAACTATTTCATCTAAAGATTTTACACGTGAGGTTTGACCATTATTTTGATTAGCACTCTGATTAGCGATTCTAGATAATTCCATTTCCAAGCGTAATTTTTTCAATTGATAATTGTTCTTGTTGTTCTAGTTTTTGCCGCTGTTCTGTCTCTAACCTTTCGGCTGTAATAACTTCCAATAACTCTTTGCCTCTTCCTCCTTGTAATATTTACTAGAGATTATTAAATTCCTCAAAACAATTTTAGACATAGACGGATCAGGTGACTCATCTAAGTCTCGCGCTAATTGAATTAAGTCAATTTTCTTACTTCTAATGAGAAATGCCATTTTTAATCAAGCTAAACCTAATGCCAAATTACCTTCTTACAAATTTAACTACAAACACTTAAATGACCTAGTACTATATATTTAACAAGCAAGAAAAATTCTACTCGTTTTTCTAAGAGTACTCAAATTCCAGAAACACAATACGAAATATGTTTACAATAAAACTTATATGAGACACAGTTATTTGTTACTAATCAGAACGCAGAACCTTTTTCAAAATAAAAAAAAAAAAAACACAATTAAAAAACAACATACTTTAGCTACATTACCATAGAATTATTTCTCAAATCATAAATCTACTCTTAGTTTCTTTTTTTTTTAATTAAAAGAAGAATCTTATGCAGGAAACAAAAAACCAATATATATTTACATCATAAATTACGAGTAAAGGAAATAACATCAGATTGCATTAAACTATCAACTAACTGACAAATTTCAACACTTTTGCTTAAAATGAAAAACTATCATATAATATTCAAAAAAAAAAAAAAAAAAAAACATGCCATATATTCTGAGTCATAAATAACCTACAGAATCTCTTATTTACAACATTTTAACAGGAAGTCCGTCTACTTGAAATACATATACACATTTTTTTAATGGATATTTTTCACCCACTCAAACATACATTTTTCGCAACCATTATTTCAAGATAAATTAATCTAATTTTTTTTTTTAATTCTGCAAACTGAATTGTTATGCAAAACACTTTCTATACCCAGAATTTAATTTTTGAGACAACTTCGAAACAGTAAAGAATGATGATAAAAAAAAAATTATAGTTTAACACTAGAACTCTAAATACCATATTTTACAACATTTAAAATGATACCCTATCATTTCCAGGTAAAATAAGTACACAATTTTCTTATTTCATCTACACAATAATCCAACAACATAGAATATTGCAATAAACCAATGAAATTTTCTTTTTTCAGATATATCTGCTTTTTCTAATTTATTTTTTAAAAACAAATTAAATATGAATGCATCCCATTACTCTTTTAAATATCCACACAATATTTTAACTTAGGGGAACAATAGCCACTTACCTCGACATGAAAGCTGTTTCTGTACTTGAACACTTTTCAGATCACGACTCCATTCATCAGAAACTGAAGAAAAATACGGCATCTGTTTATTCCATAGCCCAACTCGGCAGGTGATAGCAAATTTCTGTATGAAGATCATGATTTTTCACTTGAAACTGCTGCAAGAGAATTCCCGGGATGCACGTGGTCATCAACTTGAAGATACACTGCAGGGTATTTCCTTGTTAAAATTTCCTTTCAAACTGAATGTCCACTAGAACCTTGTTCACAATTATGTAGTACGAACAACGATCAATTTGGAATATATTATTCATTTAACTTCTGCTCCATTGCACCGCACTTCTGACACCAGTGTAAACTCGTGAGTTCTTTTCCGACCGTGTTCGAATTGTGACAAGAAAATAATTGCAGACAGGATTTGGTCCCACTGTTTATTCCATACCTTCTATGGGACATTTCTTAAAATCAAGAATATATTACGATGTTACAGGATTACGATACATCGTTCAGCCGTGTCTACTTTTCACGACCCCGGCTTTTTTTCGCCCTCCTCTCTCTTCCGTTTCGACCTTTTCCCTCCGTCGTTGCCAGATCCTCTTCTCTATCTCGTCTCTTGTCCGACCTGTTGCCAGATGCAGGCAGTAGTTCCTTACAGTCACCAAACGTGTCTTTCAATAAATCGATTGTGGCACGAGCTGTGTGACCTGTTGCGCCGTCTTGTTGGAACCACAGCTCCTGGACATCATGATTGTTCAATTCAGGAATGAAAAAGTTAGTAATCATGGCTCTATACCGATCACCATTGACTGTAACGTTGTGGCCTTCATCGTTTTTGAAGAAGAATTCCACCAGCCCATAAAGCGCACCAAACAGTCAGTTTTTCTGGATGTAACGGTGTTTCGACATACACTTGTGGATTAGCTTCACTCCAAATGCGGCAGTTTTGTTTGTTGACGTAGCCATTCAACCAGAAGTGCGCTTCATCGCTAAACAAAATTCGCTTATCAAAATCGGGAACAACGGCAATCTCGTTTTGGGTCCATTCGACGAATCTACGCCTTGCTTGATGATCGTTTTGATGAATTGCCAAACCAAAATGAGAATAAATCACTTGACAGCTATTAAATCGGTCGCCATCTTAGAAAGTAATGCCAACTTAAACTTCTATACCTGGAAAAAAAACACTCTTTATTATTACGATTGATTATGAATATAATCAATTATAATAATGTATATTATAATAAAAAGTATATAAGATATTAAAAAGCATATAAGACAAGTTAGCTTCAATGAAATAAAGTATTTCTCTAAGATTGAAAATAATTAATACAAAATTTCTCTACATATATTTAGTCGTGTTATAACTTCTGATACAATTATAAAAGAATTAATACAAAAAAAGAGCCCCTTTGAAATCAGATTTAAAACTAAATATTAAAGTTTTAATTTACCTTTAACGTATTGCGCTTTTTATTCAAAAGGATAACCTTTGGATTCCACACAGACTGCAAGTCTTTTTGGCCAATCATCTATCGAGGAACGTTCTTCCTCCATGGAAATTTCCATCAATGCTTTCTTTAACAAATGTTTAAGACTCTCTTTAAATTTGGATGCTGCTTTTAGCACACCTTTGCCTCCAATACTGACCAGAATTTTTGATCGAGTGGATGAAATTAGGATGAAGTAAAGGCCAATCTTTGTGTTCTGTGGAATAAGTCGCTTTGTGAATAAGAGCAGAGTCCTGTGGAAAAGTCTGATAATTCCATTGAACACAGACATACGTCCAGGGGATTCACTATAAGTTCTAAGATAGTGTCCTGATAAACTGTTTCTGTGGTTTTCTCTCCTTTTTGGCAAAAATGAATCTCTGAGAGGTCTTCATAGCTGACACCCCACTAAACCATCACGGAAGACATATGATAAACTCTCTTCGCGCATTTCTCCTCTCTTTAGCTTTTTGGGCATCCTTTGCTATACATGGTTTTACTGATGGTTGAAAGATTCTTTAGAGTCAACATTTTTTCTCTTTGGTAAACATAATTCATCTGTGACCGTAATAAACATACCGCTGCAACAATGTTTTTACTTTAAAGTAACTCTGACACTTTAACTTCTTTGTGTGAAAATGGCACGTTATACTTAGATATTATGTTTGGTCTAAGGTCTTACTATGTGACACTTTTTTCTTTTTGACACGTTTATCTGTTTATCAAGAAAAGTCTTCTTTCAACAAGGATTTTGACAATTTCCTGATTGCTTTGATGAGAGCTAGTGTTCGGGCGTGCCCTTTGTGTATCAGCCAGACATTGTGGCGCCCCAAGATTTTGAACATCCCAACTTGATACCTAACACATGACTGAGCGATTTTAAGGTTCCTCAATAATCCTAAGAGCCTCTTCTATACAGACTTTAACGCGTCACTCAATAAGTCCCTCGCCTAACATATGGCACTACCTTTAATATTTCTAAACTTAACATAGTAGTACTAACTTTCAAACGGCTCGTGCCAAAATTTCGTGATAATATCTTGTTTAGTTGAAAAGTTGCAGTGGTTTTTTGTGGAACAGTGGCAACTCTTTGGAAACTATGGGTGAAAATGAATTTCGTGTGCTAATTAAACGTTGCTTTTTGATGGGGAGAAACTTTGTTCAAGAAAAACAATGGCTTGATAAGTTCTCTGCTCCATCACAAACAAGTGTTAAGAGATGGTATGCTGATTTGAAACGTGGTCTCCCTGACACAAGTCACACTGAACGTTCAGGTTGCCCAAATTCTGCAGTTGTTCCAGAAATCATCAAAAAAGTGTATGAAATCGTTTTAGCCGATCGTAAATTCAAGATGTGTGAGATAGCAGAGAATTTAAAGGTATCAGAAGGCAATGTATTTGCTGTTTTGCATAATCATTTCTCAATGAGAAAACTGTTGTCAAAGAGGGTGCCACGCTTGCTCACTGTCGATCAAAAACAACAACACATTGACGATTCAGAGCGTTGTTTAGAGCTGTTTAAGCAAAATAAATAGGATTTTTCTCATAGATATGTGACAATGGATGAAACATGGATCCATTACTACACGTCTGAATCAAAAAGACCGTCAGCTGAGTGGACAGCAACCAGTGAAAGGCGTCCAAAGCGACCAAAAACTCTAACGTTGGCTGGCAAGGTTATGGAGTCCGTATTTTTGAATGCGCCTGGAGTTTTGTTTATTGACTACCTTGAGAAAGGCAAAACAATTAATAGTGAATACTACATGGTGTTATTGGATCGGCTGAATGAAAAAATATAGAAAAAAATGTCCTTAAATGCAAAAGAAAAAGTACTGTTTCACCAAGACAATGCTCCGTGCTACAAGTCTATGAAAACGATGGTCAAATTGGATGAATTGCGTTTCGAATTACTTTCCCACCCACCGTACAGTCGAGATCTGGCTCCCAGTGACTACTGGCTGTTTAAAGATCTTTAAAGAAAAAGCTACAGGGAAAGAGGTTTGGCTCAAATGAAGAAGTGATTGGAGAAGTTGAAGCCTATTTTGAGAGCAAAGACAATTCGTTCTACGAAAAAGGTATTAAAAAGTTAGAAGAGAGCTGGCCTTCCGGGTTTTTTTTGGTCACTTTTTCGACTGGACTTGCTGCTAGTTTTTCTTTTTTACTTTCTTTCACGAAACTTTTCCTCTTTGTGCATTTGATTTAGGCATTCTGACTAGAATTAATATAATAATTCAACGCAAATAAAAGTCAAAAAAGCAAATTAGCCACCGAAAAAATCGCCATGTAGCAAACAATCTAAGAAAATATTTAAAAAAAAGCACGCTTTTGCTGCGAGAGCTATTTTGTCTACACCGTAATAACACTGCATCTCATTCAACCGTTGATAGATGTTCCCACGTCTGGGGAGAAAGGACCTCCCAATAGGAAGGTGGGCAAGTTGACCAATCGAAGAAGTAAGCAATCATCCAACTTTTTCACGGATATGACGCAAGTCACGTGGTGTTCCCGTTCCCCCTTTTCCTCCCAACTCGTTAACCTGTCATCATGGTGACTGATCGAGGGATGTGGGGAGACTACTTCCGTTCGCTTTTTCACTGTTACGCAAAACTGGGCAAATTTCTCATTCCCTCTCGAGAGCAAAAAAGTTTCACTTCAAAAATAGAATGATGGTTGGGAATTTGACAGAAGGCCTCGCTTCATTGAAAATGGCTACAAATTTTAGACAGCGTAAACTTCAACCATGATCGCATTTTTTCAACAAATCAAGGAAAGGAATGAAAAAATTATTAGCATGGAACGAAGAAATTTTGAGTGAGAAAAAAAGTATTTTCTCCTTTCTCTTGAAGACTACTTAGTTGGATTTTATAAAATCTTTTACATCAAAATAACTCGGTTTGCGATGTTGTATTTGTGTTACCTTAAATTTTATTGAACATTTTTTCCCTAAATTATTAATTTCTTTCATTTCTGGTCATTTGTGAGAAATCATACTCCTACTTACGCGGTAATCACTCAGTTCCTCCTATCTCGTAAGTTCGGGGTATCACTGTATATATAATTATAGTTAAAAAAAAAAACTAAAAAATACGCTTTTATAGTGATTTGAACTAAAAAGTAAAAGAATAACTCTTAAAATAAGAATAAAATGATTAACGAGAAAATTAATGTCATTGTGGTAAAAAAGCGTGGGGTGGTCTATATTAATTGTTATAATTTCTTACTAGTTCTGTTCCGAAATCATTCTTCAATCATCTCGTCAATCATTTTATTCTTATTTTAAGAATTATTTTTTTATTTTTTAGTTCGATTTGCTATAAACGCGTGTTTTTTAGTTTTTTTTAAAACTATAATTTATTTTTCATTCTTTCGTTCGATCTACAACAAAAGCCTGTTTTTTTTGTTTTTAAAACTATCATTTATTCTTTTTTGAATTTATCCTTGAGTTTCATATTTGGAGCCGGAATTATGTGGCTCCTGAAATTAGTCCTGCTCTTCCATGGATATTAATTAATGGGTCTGAAGGGTATTTATTCTCTCCGTTTACGGGGCCTCGGATGAGTCCCGTATCGTTATATTTCAAAAATTCCATCTCTATAGATACAGGTCAAACTAATAAAAGTGTGTTAAGAAGAAATATTAAATATCAATCGTATTATCACATTTTAAACATATTACGGAATGTTAATTCTTATCATCACTTCTAAACATATTGCTTTATTAAAATAAAAATATATTTAGTAGTTAGAAAATAAATAATTTTTATTCCCACTTGCTGTTTTAGGGTTGCATCTTAATCTTTTAGGCGCTAAATCTGGAATTACTCGCCAAATCTAGAAAGGGCATATGGAGTTAGTCGCCAAATCTGAAAATGGTTTACGCAATTACTCGCCAAATCTGAAAGCAATTTAATGAATTAGTCGCCAAATCTGAAAACGATTTAATGAATTAGTCGCCAAATCGTGAAATCCTTATATTCCTTAGTTATTAAGATCCTAATAATTAAGGAATTATTAGGATCCTAATAATTAAGAAATATTAGGATCCTAATATTATTAAGAATATTAGGATCCTAATCAGGATAATGAAACAAAATTATGAAATTATTGTATTGTCACCAGTCCTTGACAAGTGTACGAAATTTCGAATTAACCTGACCTTTTAAAGTGGGTAACAATCGAATTCAAAGATTCCATTACATACAAGTGAAACTTATAAAAACGTGTTAAAAACAGAAGCAACGTGATTAAATAAAAACAGTTATGGGATTTATTTGTTACAAAACATTACACTAAAAACAAAAATATTGCTCAAATTAATCGTACTTTGCAAAGTTGTAATGAATCTCGTGGGGGAGGGGGCGCGAAGAATTATTCAAGGCGAACCGCATGCGGCCGCCGGACCACGGTTGGCCACACTTGGTTTAGTTCTTAATAAACTGAAGTGACATTTCAATATCAAGCATGATCTTTTATCAGAAAAAGATAGGAAAAATTTTAGGTGACTGTTGTCATTAAAAAGAATACAAGCAAAAACTGTGCTACAGAGAGTACAAGAAATTAACTCTAAAATTACTGAAAATGGTACAAAAAATTACAACCCTACACCAAAAATTTTATTTTCCCTAAATGTAAAAACAACAGAAAAAAAAGAAATGATTGTTATATGGGAACATTGTGTGTCATATAATATTATTTCCAATGCCGACTTTCCATGACACTTTTTTGGATATCCAAATTAAGTGCATTAGAAACTAACTGAAAGTAATTAGATTGATGAATGAATTGATTTAAAAATAATAAGTGCAAGTTACTAAGCTTAAAATTTGTTGATCAATATTTAGCAACTGGCATCTTCAAATTTAATTAGACTGGATTCCATGCAATGAGAGGGAAGTCGAATGAGTTTATTTCAATAATGAAGAGAGATCTTCTACATACACAAGTTTATCTCACACATGCATTATGAAATTTTAATAATAAAGACAGCTTATTTTGCTATTAGATTCAGGTGAGATCAACGCAAGATAAAAGTACTCAGACAAAATTGATTTGAACCATTCATGATATTTCACTCATATACGTTAGTTATTCGAAGGTAAATTATTTGCAAGATTTTTGAAAAAGGAATTACTGAATTTGTCGAGTATGAGAAATCCAGATTTTTCTAAGTTAAGTGACGAAAAATTTGTGCGATGATTTTCTTGGCTGATATGCCATTTGAATGATCTAAGTGAGAATATGCAAAGAAGTTAAGAAAGTATATTAACTTCAAACTATAATGTTAATGGCAGTGCCAGTTTAAGCTCATTTCGGGCCCTGGATGCAGAAGATCTTCAGGGCCCCTTGGCACTAGCAGATCAAATGTCCGGATTATCAGAGCTCTTCCAGGCCCCTGGGTACCAGCCCCAAGCACCCAATGGATACACTGGCACTGGTTAATGGGTTCTGTATCAAAACCACAAGTCGAGAAAAAGAATCTTGCAATGTCGTCGTCGAATCTCATCATAGATCCACATGGGAATTTTCCGGGGCACATCAGTTGACGGCTTCGCTCGTAGATGCAGCGAGGATTTGCGTTTTGTTGTACACAGATTTTTATGCTAGTTTCTGAAGTTAAAATGTGTGTGTTTGCAACTGTGACTGTGTAGTTGAAGAGTAAACATAGCGGTCAAAGAGTAGTAAATCTCGTGGTTTATTTATTGAATTTTCGACTTCTTTAACTAGCTATTATAAAATTATTTCTTTAGAAAAAAGAAGCAGACGTAAACTGTCAACATATATCTATCGTATTTTTGTGAGTATTTTAGGTATTTTTAAGATTTAAATTTGATTCGTTATGATTTGTACTGATGGCTTGGAGTAGTATCAAGAAGATAAATATTATTGGGTAAATATGTTTGTATACTATTGCTTGCTGAAAAGATATTGACTTATTGTTTAACATATCTTTCAACTAAAATTAGAGTGAATCGAAGCATTATTTAACCTTGAAAAATTTGGTTTTGTAAAGTTTCTAAACTTAGGGTTAGAAATAGGAAGTTTTTTCAAAAATTAAGTATAAAAATATTCTGTTCAAACTATGTGTGATCATAAAATTTTCCTCTGTCATTTCTATCGTGAATATTAGTTTTAATTACAGTGTAAGCTTTAAATAAAAATTATATTTTTTCCAAATTAGTTTAACATTTTTTTTTAGCTGAGAGGCAAGAGGAACGTAACTAATGCAACTCTAATGTTTAACAATTGTTAAAACATTATAACTGTATTAATATTTAAATTAACTGTTTCTGAAAGTTTGCTACCATTCAAAAAGTACCACTTCATTAAAAATGCTACATTTACAAGGTCATGATTGGTATGATCATGGAATTTTTTCATTTGCGTTAATATTCACTCTTAGAACACCGTCTTTGAATAAATTACGTTTTTAAAGATAAATAATCCACATCTTAAGTTTGTAATATTAATATTTGTAGATTAACTATAGTATTTAGTTATCTTAGGTGGTGTAAAATCTTTATTTGATTTTTGAATGATACATCCTCAACTTTTGTATTAATAGCCATTTATAAAGTTAAGTTATTAGTTAATGCTTCTCTTGAGGTTGATGTGACTATTTTAGCAATGGACATCATTTGAATTTTGAGTAATAATAAAAGACTAATACGTATTAAGAAAAACAGCGAAGCACAAATAAATTCTTAATGAAATAACTTTAAAAAATCGTCATTTTTAGGATAGGGTTAGGAAAGCATGAAACAATCAAATTGGAATGTGATGTATATATGATTTTAAATATGATTGCAATAATTTTTTGGAAGCTTAACATTTTGCATGTAATTCCTGTCTTAATATCAATTAACACTGTGCAAGCTAAGTTGTATTACTAATTATATTATATTACCATTTCAATTGCTAGAAAGGGAAATCTGACCATTACTTATGTACTTGCAACTAAATTTATCTGTTAAAAATTTAGCCAATGTTTACTATACTAAAATTTATTAATGAACAATTTAAACCTGTTTCAAGAATGGTGGGAATATATAGCCAGTGGTCCAGTTACAACTATGTATGTGTAGCATTTCCATAGTCACAGCAGCAATGTCAGAAGTTATTGATGCACAGATCTTTAACATCATGGGTCTTTGAGTAGAATTGATCTATTATATAGTCCCAAAAGAAGAAGAAAAAATCTAGTGCAGTGATGATTGTTGAAATCAGGGACATTTGATTTAAACATCCTGTATAATACTTTATACAGGACACCACTAGTATGTAAATTAAACTTGAATTAAACACATTTACAACTTTGGTATGGAAGAAACAAGAAGTTTTTTAGTGGAAACTTCATATTCTCTTTGATAAAAAGTATTTCATAAGTATGATTCTTCTTTCATAATATAATTTTTTTTATCAGTAGCTTATAATTTAGAGTAAATAGCTATACTTGTTTATTTCAAAAGAAACCAAAAGTTTCATTTTGATGCTTCATTTTTTAATGATGTGAATGAAAGTGATCGTAATACACAGGGGCGTAGCTACCACCGTATCAATGATACGGGGCCCCAATATGTGTAACTACAGTCTCACTAACAGGGGTTTCATACCTATAAAGGGCCCCAAAGGAATTTTGATATGGGGCCCACTCAGAACTAGCTATGCCAGTGGTAATACACTCTAATGAAGCAAGAATTGTCTTCTTCGAGGCATATTTTTTAAAAGAAAGTAATCCACATTTCTGTCATACAGGGAATATTAGACATAACAAATTTTGTAGCTTAGAATGAACAGTTATATATCATTTATGAGTGATTTACACAAGTTTGAAATTTAAAAAGGGAATGAAATTGGATGAAAAATGCATGAAAAAATTATTTAAAGCTAATCCAGTAAATTACAAATCTAGGTAACTTCCATTAGTTTGGTACCAGATAAAAATACCAAGCTTAAATCTTAATAAATATGTTTAATTTAATTATTATTTATTATTAAATTTATTATTATTTATTATATGTTTATTTATAATTATTTTACTTTTTAATTATTACAAGTATTAAAACTAAAAGTTCCCCTAGATCAAGTATTCTGGTACCAGCTAATAGAAAAGTCTGCTAAACAAAATTTTTTTGTTTTATATTTTTCTTTCCTGTGTTGTTATAAGTTAATCTTGAAATCTAATTTTGTTCATTTTTCTTATAATTGAGAAAGTAAGAATTCTTAAACAAATGTTTTTTTCTTCTTTCAGAGTAACATTAGCTGTAACTGGTGTATCATCATTCTTTATTATTAAAAAGAAAGTTGTTAAGCAGAGGACTGAATCTATGAAATCAAGACAACGCATGGCTGAAGCTCGATTGTCTAAAGCTGTTTAAAAACGATTCAATTTTATTATTTTTTGTTTTCTTTGTGCAAAGGCAAATTTAACTTTATCTGAATAATGGCTGTAAATACTGGCCTAGAACTTGATCCTTCAAAGATGAAAATTGTACAGAATCTGGAAATAGAAATGATGTCAGATATGTACAATCGTATGATAGCTGCATGTCATTTGAAATGCATTCCACCAAAGTACCAAGAAGGAGAACTTGCCAAAGGGGAAAGTGTATGTTTAGATAGATGTGTAGCTAAATATTTAGAAGTTCATGAAAGAATAGGGAAGAAATTGACATCCATGAGTTCTCAAGAAGATGAAGCTGCAAAAAAGTTACTTGAACAGCAGCAAAATCCTGTTTCATAAATGTAGTAAATATTTAGTTACTAAAATACTAGGAAACTAAACAATTGTAGAACAATGAGCACGTATAAATGTTTTCATTTATTTTTTAAAGCAGTGTAAAATGTTCGTTGAAATGTTACAAAAGTTTTCATTAAAATTCTGAAACAACTGAATATTTTATTTTTTAAAAAAACAATAAATAATGAAAAATCCATTTTTGTCTATTTATAATGCCACATATTACAAGCAAATCATAGAATTATTAACACTATTAAGTTTTTTAATGTGATTGAATGATTATTAATTCCTTTTTATATAAAAATACTTAAAGTAAAAAAAAAAGATTAGGTTAATTTTATTGTTACAAAAAAAGAAAATACAACTCACATACAGTATGGAAGGAAATGGAAATATATATGAATGAAATATGCGTAGACAAAGTAGCATTTATATAAAATACACAAAATTAAAATAATTACATTACATGAAAAGAAATTGTTGGGGACTATAAAGAGAAACATTTAAAAAATATTGTTGTATAAAAATGTTATTAAATGATTATTTATTTTTGTACTTTTCCATTAGCTGGGTATTAAAAATCTTCAATCTTAAAAAGTTTATTAAAATGTAATACAAATTTAAATCTACCAGAGTCAAATAAAATATCTAGCTGATAGAGAATTATCTTCATTTTTTTTTACTAAGAAGAAGCTTTATCATAGTTACACTATACATGTTTTCTGATTGATATGTTTGTTTTCTTACTGATCATAATTCACTTTCATTTTGTTGACACAACTTTTGCTTTTAAACTGTGTTGTAAAATGTTAATTGGGATAATTTGAAATTAGCCAATGTGTTTTTTGAATTAAAGAGGTAAATCTTATAATTTTTAGATGAAGCAAAAAAATATTTAAACAATAGTTGCAAAATATATTTTAAAATGATCAATTTAAAGAAACTTTTTAGTCTTGAAATCTAATGAGATAATATTTGTGTGGTTGCAAAATAACTTTCTTAGAAATATTTATTTCAGACCATTTAAAATTTTAATGCTGCATATAATACATTCATTAGTTTATATTCTTACTGTGTAAGATGTTCTAACTGTAATATTTAAAATATAATTAAAATTATATATTGCTTAAAAATACAATTTATTTTTTAACTTTGTTTTCTCTAAAGAAATATAAAATATTTTTATTATTTATTTGAAGCCTGAATAAAGTATACCCACCATATCATGATTTGAGAATAAGGATAGAGCTTTATAAAATACAACTCCTTTTAAAATAATTCCACTCTGAGCCTATGTTTAACGTAACCAAAATGTGCAATTTCAAAAATTTTAATTCAGCCATAACAAATTTTTATTTTAACTTCATCAGGTAGAACCACAGTTATGAAATACGTTTGATGTTAATTATAATCAAGTTATAGATAATTTATTTCATGAAAAGTGTTAATATATTTTTCATTTTTCTGAGAATGATAGTAAAAAGACCATTAGCTTCCTTTTGACTTTAAAATTTTTTAACCTTATTAAAGCTTAACCATCTTGCTGCATAATTATTTCATCTAAGTAGGTTAAAATTTGCAAATATTTTTATTACATATTTCAAATCTACATTTTTAGAGTTAAAATGTATAAAAAAATTTGTAAAAGAGTTTTTATTTTAAAATATAGAATTAGATCACAAAAATATGAACATAAATGAAAACAGGAACAGCATGGGTTGCACAGCTAAATAATTGGAAAAAATGCATGCCCATGGGTTATGCAATGCTACATGTATGTTGCTTGTGGAAATCGGGGGATGCACAGTGAGAGGGTTAACATATCTGATTCACTTGCTTGTTTTGAATAGCAGTAAATTTTTTTATATTCAATTTTAATCCTGATTTAACTTTAACAACAATTGTTTCTTCAATTTTGTTGCTAAGAATGTAATACAATAGATCCAAAGCAAAAGTGTTTCATACCTGTAATATTTAACGAGAACAAATATTGCCCTTACTCATTGTTGATGTGGGTGGTCATAACATTACAGGAGAAAAAGACTATGCCAGTGGCAGAAACAAAAACAAGCTTCATTTTTTAGAAATTTATAAATCTTAAGTTAACTCCCTCGCTGTGCATCCTGCGATTTCCATGGGCAATGCAGATGTAGTAAAATTTGCACAACCTGCGATTTCCGCTGGTATGCATTTTTTCCAACTATTTAGCTGTGCAAACCATGCTGTTCTTGTTTGTTTTTAATTTCATATTTTTATGATCTAATCTTGTTTTTTAAAATGAAAACTTAAATTTTTTTTTGTACATTTTAACTCTAAAATATAGATTTAATTTGAAATTCGTAATAAAACAATACACAATTTTTGAATCTTTGATAAAATAACTATGCAGCGAAAGGGTTAAGTATAGCCAAAAAAGTCATTCCAGTACCCACACTTTTAACTACTTTTCAAAAAACTTACATTCTTAAAAATAAGTCATTTGATACTAGAAAGCTTCAAGTTAAAACTATTTGTGACAGTCAATTTATATAAATATACACAAAAAAACTACTGTTGTGTATGAATGTTTAAAACGATAATTTTTTGTTGAAATTCAATTTAAGATACTTCAATTTTTTTACCTATCCACATATATAATAACTGCAAACACTAAGGGTAAAATGTATGCTTTTCACTTCCATATGCTTTTACACCTAAATCATGCATTTTCACTAAATTTAAGTCAACATTCATTTTCTTTTCTATAGCTCTTATTTGATATTCATATAATGACCAGAAACTAAATTATTTAAAAAAAATTCATGAAGCTTGTCCTTCCTGCATGTTGCACTTCTTTAGCTATTGGCTCCTAACTCATTTTTTCTTTCTCTGTAGTATCTTTCTGAAACTTCTCTTTTTCACTTGGCATGTGTTTTCATTTCTCATGCTTCATATTACTGAGCATTTTGTGTTCATCAACTGTTACCACGTCTAACAAAGGCAAAAGAATTTACCTTCAAATGTATGAAGAATGTTATAAAAAAATTCAGTTGTACTAACACATCCCCCAAAGGTGAAAAATATGCACTTTGTGACATGTTTTACTGACATGCATTTGTCAAGGTGGGCAATATAATACTGCCGTCATGTGAAAACTTCGATGTTTGTTGCAAATGAGAAATAAAGTAGTTGCTCAAAATTAGATTGATGTACAGTCAAGAGCTGAAGTACAATTTAAATCTGTGTTTAACATGTTCTGTTTGATTGCTGCCAATTATGTCAGTCTTTTTTGGGGGAAATATTTTCATTGTCTGGCATTATCAAACTATATGGATGTGTAAGGGAAATGTGAGATACCTTTTGAACATTTAATTCATTTATGGTAGATAATTCTCCAGTAAAGCAAAGTGAAAAATTGAATTATTTAAAGGTAAAAAACGAGAAGTTAATATGTATGAATTGCTTGTGTCAATCAATTTAGTATCAGGAAAATATGCAGCTACTTCATTGTTAAAAGTTGATGAGATGCTTATAGGAAGGCATATATTCTATCTATTAAGCTTTCAAAGTTTGCACAATAAAGTCTAAAAAATTTTAAAGCATTCATGCTCTTGATGCTTATCATGTCTGGTAGTCAACTTCTAACTTAATCATTAACTTCTTTTATTTTTTTAACTATGTAATTTTCTTTTTATAAATTTAATCTGAGTTGAGTAATAACTTTACAGCAAAAATACTTTCATAAATTATAGTGAAGTCATTATTTTCTTGTACGTTACTATAAATTTTCCTCTAAAATTTACCTTAGTGTATGAGCTTCTATAAATCAAGTTGATAAAAAATATTGAAATGTCTTTGTGAAATTTTCTTCACATTTAAAAAATATTTGCATGTCATGCTTTGATTTATAAAATTAAGGTATTGTTCATCCTTTCTTTTGAGAATTTGTTTAAAATGTAGAGATCCTGGTTTTTTTTTTAAAATCGTTTTCAAAAGTGTTGGCAAATGTGATAAAGAAAACCTTTAAGTGCATTTAATTCTTTATTGCAGCAGTTCTTAAATGGTAGTCTGAGAAGTCTCTTATGTAACGTTAAGATTTCCCTCTTTTACAGACTCTGAGCTGAAAGGCCTCGTGAAAAAGTTGAAAGATGTTTTATCCTAGACTAGATTACTAAATATTGCATCAATGAAAAAATTACTAGAACATGTATTTGATCAAGAATATCAGTTCAGTTTTTTATTGTTTGAAACCTACATAGCATTTAATTAAAAAATTACATTGTAGTAATGGCTAACTGTTTTTTTAAAGGGAAAGAAAAGAAGTGTTAAAAATATCTGTGTAAGAGGCAGAGGTAGTCTTATGATTATTGAGGAACCTTTAAATCACTCATCTGTGTGTTGAGAGTCAGGAAGGGGTGTTGACACAAAATCTTGGGAGGTCTGCAATGTCAGGTCAATACATAAAGAAGGGGTCCTGTGGTGATAGAAAGTTTACGAACCACTGCTTTCTGGTACAATGGATTAAAAAATTTTTTGTTACATATTTAGGTTGTATTTAAAAGATTTCATTCTATCTTTTGTCGCATGGATTTTTGCTTTTTCTATAGTATTATAAGGGAGTTTTAGAAAATTCATGGAAATAAAGTCTCAACTTTTTTAGTTTTAATGTGAATATTCTCTTTTTAGAAGAATTAATGAAACTAAGAATCTTAATAAAAAACAAAATACTTCAAAGAATAAAATTTTTTTAATAATTCCATTTTGTTATACAAATTTGTGCTACAAAACTATGTATTGAATATGGTAATAAATAATAGGTAAAATTCCTTTTAAAATATGGAATGCTGTAATCAACTAAATTTATGTTTGTCCTCGAAATAAAAACATATTTCTACCCCATGAAGTTTCTCCTAAAGATTTATCAAAATGTTTATAACATTCTTTTGGGAAAAACTGTGATAAATGATGGGTAATGTCTCTAATTTTTAATTTTTCTAAATTAAATACTTCACGATTTAAACGAGTCATTCTTCTAACAGCTGATTTATAACTTTTCCATTCTTGAGGTTCTATTAATAGCAATGCAGCTAATTTAGATATCCTACTGAGATATTTATTTAGTCCATCATCACCATGATGTAAATGAATCCACATAGTTGTAGAAAAACAAGTTATCAAATCAAATTTTGTTTTGTTATACCTCTGAAGAAATGACTGAAGCTGTGATACTGAGGAATCTTCCATAATATCCATTTTTTCATAAATAATGTGGTCAATATCTTTATTTGATTCTCTACTTCGAGTGATAAGGTTGTTATCCAGATCAATTCCCAAAATAAAAGCATCTATATTGCTTCCCAGTTCAGATGTTAAATGAGAATACAGTCCAGTTGTTAGTTCCTGCAAAATTGAGGAAAATAAATTTCATTTATTAGAACTTAAATCTTGATTAATAAGAAAATATTTTTATCATTATGACAATTTTTAAGAGCTCCAAAGGTGTAAAATATCCAGCATTTTTAAAAAAAACTTTTTGCCTACTTTAACTCTAAAAAATTTAATATTTATATACTTCTCATTAATTTTTTATAAATTCCTAGTTTTATAAAACTGAGAAGCAGATTTTTTTTTAAAGAAAAACTTAAATCTTAGTAGAGAGTCAAGTTTAACAAAGTGTAAATTAGTTCATTATTATACATTATACTTGATTTCCAATAAGAGTGATAGATTGTTATTAACATTACACTTTGAAGCTACACGAAGACTACTGGTGATGAACTTTGGACATCTGGCACCCTATTCTCCAAATTTCCACACCAACATGAAGATTTTTATTAAATGTACATCAACCCCTCTACATTGAAAGTCTGTAGTAACATCAGGACTTGGCAGCCAAACTACAACTTCTCGACAAAGACTAGTCAACTACTGAGTTATGGCAATATTTGACAAAGTCAAGATACATCCATGTGTCACATAATTGTAAAATTACATACTTTGTAAATTATGAAATTACTAGCTGGTATACCCGTTCTTCGCACGGGTGAACTGAAAAATTAAACAACACAAATTAAAGGATAAAGAAGTTTTTAATGAGTTAATTTTACGTGAATTGCAAATTAAACAAAAAAAAGCTTTTGGCGTAACTCAGGTAACAAAAAAAAAAGAGAAATAAAACACCTTTGTGAAATTTTAAGTATGTAGGCCTAATAGCTGATAAAAAGGATTTTTTTTATTTATAACTCCCTGTAACACTCTTGAGGGTTGATTTTTGAAAATACCTTCCTAAGCTGATCTCTGCTCAGCAAAAGTAACACATTGTTAAAAGTTTTGTGTAACGAACGCTTAAAATAGTGTAAATAATTTTTATCTGAAAGTATAATACATTAATATTACTTTCTGTAGTATTTATTTTAGGTTGAAATTGTAATATTCGCAAGCAACGCCGTTTCTTAAATTATAATGACGATCCAATGAAAAACATAGCGAAATGTTAACGATAGAGTCAAGTTGGCAAATGTCTAGCTACTTTCATAACTCGAGCTTTATTAGAGCTTTGAAGACCCGCCGTGTAGGGGAGAAATGCACGTTTATACTTTATCCAACCGCATTATGATTTACTGCAGTTTTTTTCATACAATATTTTTTTTGGATCGTTACATTTAAAATTAAGGGATATACATAAACAAAATACTCCACTTTGGAAAATTTAATCCGTTAGAGCTAATAAATTAAATAAAGATATTCCACTGTAAAATTAATTATATATACCGTTCACTTAAAATAAGTAGTCAAATCATTTTCTAAGGTCTTCATTAACATACAAAAACATAAGACACTTAAATTTTGACAAACTATTTTTTCTGCTAAAATACTCATCATGGAACCCGTGCTGCCATATATCTTGGAAGAGTGGATTTCAAAGAGTATTCCTTCTAAGTTGGTGTGGTAGTTAGGAGAAGGGGATGCCAGCTCAGGTGTCGTCCACGTCACTTGACCATGGTTCAAAATTACGTGATCCGTTGCCAAAATTCCTCGTGTAGCTGAACAGTGCGACGTTAATATTCACTCACTCCAAAAATACAGTACAGTAGTTATAATAATTTTTATACTTAAAAATGCAATACCTGCCTATTCAATTAAAATTATAGCGTTATATTAACTACTAACCACAAACAAATTTTGAAAATTTGTCCAAATGATGCAGTGTGAAAGAGAAAGTTTATTTACTTTAAGTATCAGAACTGATAAAAGCATTTATTTCGAAAAAAGATCAATTTCTTACTACCAAATGTGCATAATATGTTAAAAAAAAACATTAAAATAAAGAGAGATTTATAACAACCTCTCCCTTCAAAACTTAGTTTGATTCTGAAATAAAAAAAAAATAGGCATTATATCAGAGGAATTAATTAGAAGCGAGCACCTTGCGTAGCCAAAACAAAAAAGGTTTTTCACAAACAAAAGATAGATATATGCAGACATGGTTTTTTTTTGCAGCGCATGCCAGAATTGCTAGCAGAAGACAGAATTTTTTCCTACTTACTTGACAAATATCGTTATATTTTTGACACTTTTCCCAAATCTTTATAAATTATAGTCTATGCTATAAATTATAGCCTATGCGCTATTCTGATGTATAAGCTATATTACTGTAAAGTTTCATTAAAATCCATTCAGTAGTTTTTGCGTAAAAGATCAACAAAGATTTTCACAAACTTTCACATTTATAATATATATTAGATTAGGTAATTCTAAATAAAAAGAAATAAAGTGTCTTTACATCTTGGCTTATATAAAAACTGATAGGATAAGACCAGAAAAAGCTTTCTTACTCTAATAATGAAATCTACTTGTAACAAAGTTTACATAAAAATGTCTCGCATTAAGTCAAACAACTTAGGTGCTAAAAATATATATTACAGTTTTAGAGCAAAGATGATTAAAAAAATTTTGAACACAAAGAGAGTACCGAGCTTTTTTTGCTTTTGATCATATGAATTGTTTAATTGCTAATTATATATATATTTCGCAAGTATCTTTAAATTTATTTCTTAAAAATATAAATAACCCTAGTTATACTCATGAAACTATAAAAGTTAATATTCTCAGAAAACTGCAAACTACTTTTAAAATATTTGAATAATTTTGAAAGAACAAATTAGAAATGAGATTAAACTGTTATATAAATTACTGTGGATATGCAATATTGAATACTTGATGATATTCAAATCAAATTGTCAATTTAAGTCATCTGTTCATTATAAATTATTCCCTGCATAAGATAGCAACTGCAACACACATTATATTCAGTAAGCTTTAAAGTCCTTGAAAGAATGTGGAAATTAAAAAAAGCAAGGTACATTCTGTGTCTTCTTTTAAAATGTTAGTTCAAAAGTACAAGGTGTACCACTGATATCTTTTGATAGAAAATGCCACTTTTGCAAGAGTACAATGGGCATCCCGTAGGAAACTTTTGTTAGGATTATATCTTAAACAGTGTAAATATGTATATAAAAATTAAAACCTTTTAAAGAATATAATAGAACAACCTATTGGTTATAATGAATAGTGTAGGTTCAATTTTTTTTTTCTTAAATAGATGAGATACAAAGTGAGATATAATATTAATATTTCACCTAAAAGAAATAAATGTATTATCAATTCAATCCCATTATTTTGTTATTATGAATGGTAAACTTAATTCTATAGCATTTAATACACTTAACTATAAATTTTTTAATCTAAAAATTGAAATACTAAATAATAATCTAAAGCAGGGGTACACAACCTATTTTTCTGCCAGGGAGCATACCTATGTTAGCTATTTCACGTGGGCCGCAACATGAGAATTAATGGAGGTGGGGGAGGGAGAAATGCTTTAAGACCAAGATAACATTGAAAATGATCAAAACATTAAAAATCCTTTATTTTGCTTTTTTAATTATTTTTGTCACTAATTTTTTTCTAAATTGGAACCAATTAAGAATAACTCTTTCACAACTTCTGCATCAATAAACAGTTTCATATGATTACCAATAATATAACAAATTTCCTAGGGTGCCTTTGTCACCCCCCGCTGTGACATTTCCACTAACAAAACACTTTTTTGCTCTAGTAAAGATTCTTCAGGATTATTCAAGAAAGCCTATTTATCACCTATTGAAGGAGATCTTCAAGGAAAAGTGTCATTGAATGTGTGTGATTCCTGTTTATTGGTATTTTTTAAATACACTTTTTTGACAAATCAAACAATTTCTGAACCATGATTGTTTCTCACTACAAAATAGTTAACTTCCCAATCGTCTTGAAACAATCTATTTTCTTTGAATATTTTTTGCTTGCAAAATATGAAAGATAGTTAAAAATTAGTTACACCCATAAAATTGACACTACTGCACTGTTGTCTATTATCACTAATCAGAAAAAAATATCAATTTGCACCCTTTAGACATCGACAGCAAAAAGCAAAATTGATATATTTGATTTTATAACAAATAATTTATCACCAAATTTTCAAAAATAAATGAATTTCTCAGAGGATTGGGCCATGACCGGGCCAATTAAAAAAGCCCTGTGGGCCGCAGGTTGAGAATTGCTGATCTAAAGTAACATACAAAAAGATGTAATATTATAAGTCAAAAAATACACAGAAAAAATACAAATATTTTGAAGGAATGTTAATTATATATTTGTTGAAATATATCATTAACATAGTAAATTTTGTTTTAGTTTTCGATCCCAATAGTGAATTTTGCAGAAAAAAAAATATGCATTTAAACTCTATTTGCTTTTTTGGATCACAATTTAAGAGATCACAGAATTTTAATTATACATTCATAAATATAGTATGGTATTAAAAAAATCTAAATTCCTTTTTTGAGCACTTTTTTTTCAAATAAAAATCATTTCTTAATTATCACAATTTCTTTCTCTGCATTCAATTAATTAACATTCACATTTCAATCAGATTAGTATGAATTGAAAACATTCAATCAAATATTACATTGTACATTACTCGAAAAACAGCAAAAAGTAATATTTGCATGTGTGTTGTAAAAATAACAAAATAATGGTTGTTGTCCAATCTGTATTATACAATGTAATGCAAATCTAGTATGTATATTATTCTAGTTTAATATCAAACTAACTTTTTTTCAAATAATTTCTAATAAATGGTTAATAAAATATTTTTATCTTACATTAATTTCAGTTTCATACTAGAGAATATTTTGTTGTCTATCATATAACAGACATAAAATTATATAACTTGTCATTACAATTAAATAAAGCAATTTATATCAAAAATTTTTAATAAGGTAACTTATAAGATTCCTATCTTTTTCTAAAAAATTAAAGATTTGATACTCTTTATATGCAAAATATGAATGTAGTTAGAACATACTTAGCATACATTCTTCATGAGTTTTTTTTAAGAAAAAGAAAATGATGAATGAAGTATTAGTATGACTTTAATTTTAATATAATTTATATTAAAATACAATAATTCAGAATATTAGTTTGAACTCAAATAATTCAAGAAAACAATTAAGTTCATGCTATTGGAATTTAATAATACATATATATTTACATCTAAAATACTCTACATTCATAATCTTATATTTTCAATACTCAGATGAATAACATGCATATTTTACTTTTTGAACTGGATTGATATGATTAATACTTTTAAAGGGTCAGAAATTACTCATCAAGTGTAAGAATTGTAAAAAATTTTTTTTCAACATTACAGATATATATTTTAAGTATTACTTAAATGAGTATACACATTATAACCTGAAAGCCCTTGCCCCAATGGATAAACCGGCACTGAACACATTACAATGATAAAGATACAAAATTTGTACCTACACCAGAATTACATCCAATGTCAAGACATACTATTGGGGATTTTTTAAAATGTAGCAAATTCGGTGGGATTGCTTGCAACCTCTTTGACACGGAATTAAACGTATAGTAATTTATAAAGTTTCCAAATCGTGCAGCACCAGGTTCAAAAGGTTCTTTCACATGATTGTTACTTTTTTCACAGTTGTCGTCTTCCATCGTTACACTCCACTTAAGATGATCCGTTCAGGAAACAGGCTTAAAAGCTCTGAAATATTGGTCGCGCTTGAATTCTTAAATGGAACTACACTCGGTATTGTAAAAGAAACATTAAAACCATCATATTTTGAATTCTGTGTATGTTTCAATATCAATAAACTGAGATGACATTTCTCCAACCATTCTTTGTTTACAACATGCTTAATCCACACAAGCTATATGGAAAATAGGAACCAATTAGTGCGGATGTTTATACAGATTTTTTTTGTAATGAAAATAGTCTGTTGAAGTTCCAGCTACTTCTCTAAAATCGCCAAGTTTACCCCTTGGCTTACACGAATCGAACCAGTTCGTTCAAATTAAGGAAATAAGGCTATGAATAAGGATTTGTTGAAATGCAACGTTGTGGGTGTTACTAAGAGACATTCCAATTATAATTTTACATTCTATTATTGTTTTCATTTTGTTATTTGCTCAATATATATAAATGTTATTATTTTTATACACTGTAACTATTTAGAAATTAGCCAATTATTTATACAGAGCCAAATATGGTAACCCAAGCACACATAATTTTACCTACTATCTGTTGCCATTTTTACAATGAGCGTTAAATATGAAATATCCGGTTCCTACTATCTGAGGTGCTCAAAACAGATTTTCCTGTGTTATGTTGAGTTGCCAGGTGCTTTTGAAGCAAAGTAGCATGGAGAGGAAGAAAAAAAAAGTAGCATAACAATTTTTTTCATTCCATTCATAGAAAACCCCCGAAACTCTCCTATTAAATGAGATCTGTGTGACTTAAAGTGTAAAAAATGAGAATACTCCAGCTCTTTCAGCGACAGTAAAACATTTCATACTTTGCACAACTTTCTTGGTTTTCTTTTGCCATCATGCCTACTGAGTGTTTAATGATACTGAAAAATTAGGATTCTTATCCCCTTTCCCACCTTGTTTGTTTTGAATATCATCTATTTAGTGTTCCTTCTTCTTCGCTATTTTTAAGAAGAAAAAAAAAAAAAACACATCTACCCTATGAGTAGATTGTGGTTTATCGACCTATCACTCACTCATAGGGATATGTCTTCTTTTTTATCTCCCTCCTCCCCGATCAATCTGAATCCTAGGTCGCGGAAACATAGTAGCCATTGTCATGGACGTATTATCAACGTGTCATGAGTTCGAAAAGATTTGGAGAGTAAAAGGGCTGATGAACGTTAAATTTGTCGAGCTCAAAATCCTCCTATTGGCGTGATGTGTTAGTTCGAAGAGGGAAATGCCAGTTCAGGTGTCGTCCTCGCCACTTGACCATGGTTCAAAACTACGATGTCTAATAGCCATCATGCTGTTTCATAGTGCAATGTTAAGAAAATACTCACTTAATCTGAATCTATATATTTCATTACAATGAATCTTATTCATAACATTAATTTCATAAGTAAATTTGATGTAATTATAAACACTTTTGCACACTCTCTTTTTTTCAAGTAATTGCTTCAAATTTATTTAAAATATTAATTTTTCTTTCTTTTTTTTTCCAATTCCCACGAGCTCAAAATTCATTTGGATGGTATTAAAAAAATATATTCGCAATAGCACACATCAAACGAGAATATAACGAAGCTCAGGCAGGTATTTATAGAACATTTGATTGATTGATCATGTCAATTTTCGCAGAAGTACATGCAAGATATGAATATATTGCTTAGTTTTACTAATTTTGGAACACTTTTTAATTCAGAGGGGGAATTCTATTCATAGACATATGAACTCTCATAGGTTATCATGAGTGAATTTGCATTTAATTAAACGCAAATTTGGGATTTCTTCTTTCTTCAATAGAATAAAAAGGAAGTTATTTGCTCACAATCCTACCAAATATCGATGCAATTCTTCAGGTTACTTCGTATTTTATTGAAAAAGTATTCGTCCACTGTTGATTCCGTAACTTCAACAAGTTCTAAAAAAAAAGGAATACTATTTTATTCTCCTTTTCATTCTAATAGTGAACACACGAATAGATTCTTACAGCATGTGGCATCTGTATGTTTATCAAGTACTAAGGAAAATGATCATTTCTTTTTTCTCTAATCTGTTCTTCATGTAGTTCAAGATAAGCTATCCATTCTTTATGAAGATGATCTCCTTAGAGTCATTCACACCAATGCAGTAAGCTATGAGCAAGGAAGAAGTAATAAATCGAAGGCCTCTAATGCCTCATGCATTACATGCCCCTGATTGCCTACATCCTCGCTGTTCGTTGCTTACTACCTTGGTGTGATTGATTGCTTATTAAAGTCACAATTCAAAGTTACATCAAGATTATTGGTAATGGACCTTGTAAGTTTGAACCATTCTCAGGTGATGTGGAAGACATATGAGATGACCGTCTTTTCTCCAAACGTCTACACTACGCCAACGTGAGATCTTCAAGCCCTCACACATTAAACGTGCATCAGCTCCTCTACTCGATGGATCTTTCACGGCACCAGGACTCTTTGCCTTGGTGTGAAGGATTTTTTTGTTCTGTGTAAACACAACCTGTCTGAAGGTAATCAATTGGTTCATCGCGAACTACTCTTATGAAAATGTTCTCTCAAGTGATCAATAAATTATATTACAGTATGGCAAATGACTAGCACACTAAGTTTTATATTTCTAATACATTTATTTTGTTACACATAATTTTTGAAGAGCTTTTTAAAGTTTTCCGAGAATGAAACATGTTCAGAATTCGATTTTAATATTTCACGAAGGTAGAATGCTTTTTTGAGAGATTTTAATTCCGATTTACATATTTTACAGTACAGCTTAGAATTGCCTTTTGTTACTTTTTTGGGTTGTGGTAACCCAGTGGTCAAGGTATCGGATCACATGGCAGGCATGTCATGAGTCCGAGCCCAGTACCACTAAAGACCCGCCGTGTAGGGCAGCGATGCACGTTAAATCTCTCGAGAGCTGAAACTTCCTACCGTTGGTGTGATGTGGTAGTTAGGAGAAGAAGTGCTAGCTCAGGTGTCGTCTACGTCACTTGACCATGGTTCAAAATTACGTGGTCCGTCGCGAAAAGCCCTCGTGTAGCTGGATAGTGCGACGTTAATATTCACTCACTCACTACTCACATTTGTTACTTTATTCACCCACAACTTAAACATCAGTTACAGGCCAAGATTTTTTAAAAGATGACTTGTTCACGTTGCTCATTATAGATATATGAAAAAGTCCTTTTTGATAGAAATAAAGCAATATATCAGATCTCAAGAAAATTAAGTACTAAAGATGTAAAATAAAATGTTCAGTATGATTGCAAGATATCTCTTATCATAAGTCGACTAAATACATATGGCATGACATTATTAAATGTGTTTTAGAGTGGTTAACAACATATGAATAAGCTGAAGCAGTATTTGGAGGGAAGCAACCAATTTCAAAAATAAAGTTTACGAAGGTTTGAGCAGAAAAACATTCGCATGGGAGCTGTACATTGCATTAGAATGTGCTCTGTTTTATACCTGATCTGGACAGTGGCGTAACGTGCATCCCCGCAACCCCCGCATCGCGGGGGGCACAGGGTTCTAAAGGGGCCCAAAGCCTGAGTGACGCAAGTGCCTACCCTTTGTAAAATTTAACATGGGGGCCCCAAACCTGACTTTGCAGGGGGCCCAAAAGTTCTCCGTTTCCGCCACTGCGTTTACTTTCGATAAAGAGTCATTTTATTTATTGTGCTACATTATTTCTTTTTCTTTTGCAAAAAGTGAAATTTCGAGGAAAGAATCTCTCTCATTATTATTTTACCTTTAAATTAAGGCAGTGATAATGAATAAAAGATTCTTTTTCAATACATATTTCCTTAATAACTGCACCATAACCATTTTATTTCTTGTATTAAATGAAACCAAGCATACCCTTCTCGTCAACATTCTCCTCACAAGTCCAAAAACACATAAACTATCTACTTCATCATTTCTATATTGTTCTCGAATTCTAAATTTATATATATAGTGTATGTGTATAATTCTTTAGTCTCATATTTTCTTTACCAATTTTATTAAGATAGAGTTGTTTCACGTTGAAAGAAAGTTCCTCTAAAATCTCATCGAATGTTTTCTTCCTGAAATTCATCTTTGGGAGACTTGCGCAGAAATTTTCCGCGCTGCCATTTTATATATAGAACCAAATAAGATAATATCTCATACAATTTGATAATAAACTGTAGCTTTTCAAATAAGTTTATTAAATATCCATATTCGTGTTTCTCTTCTTGTAAATATGTTTCGCAGTAAAGAAGAAATAAACTTTTATTAACATGTTTGCAAAAAAATGACGTGTGACGTGACGTCTTTTTCAAGAAAACTTTGTTATTAGCATTCGCTTGAAGTTTCTCAGATAAATTAAACTTGCCATTGATTCTTCGCAAAAGTCAAGCCTTCTGCTAACGAAGGAATACCTATTATTTATTTATTGGACGTTAAGGAAGTTGCGTAAATTTTTAATTTAAAATGCACTCGTTTTGAAACTAGGGAAGGAGGTATAACGAGAAGAGGCGGGCTTAAACAACACGGTGGCAAGCCCGACCTGCTCATACTTCCAAGAAATTTATGTTAGGGTATCATTACATTTTCCTTGTTACATTATTCATGCACTTGAAGTATTTTAGAATATCTTCAGAGGTATGCGAACCTCTTAACAGTTTAGAACTACTAGTCTGTCATATTAAAATGAAAAGTTGAGGTTATTTTCTCGCCATCTAATTTCTCCAATTATTCCAATTTCGCTTGATAACACTGTTAAGGTATCCGAACACGTTGAAAATGACCAAATTCGGTCAAGACAGATATTTTTGTTTTTTACTTTAGTGAATAGAGATATCTTATGGCTTTACAAAACATACTTTGTTTTGCTTCTAGATGCCTAATTTATAAACATACCTAATTTTATAAAGTTTGAAAAACCGGAAGTGGGGTTTTGATCTACCAGAAGTGGGCATTTAAATTGCTCAAAATCTATCATGGCGAGTCTGATAACGCAAAATGTCACAAATGTACTTCTATAAAACTTTTTTTGATACTTATATTATTTTCTAGAGAATGTACTTAAATATTTCTTATTGTATGTTTATTTTTTGATTTATGGTCTGTTATTAGAATAACGGTCTCATAAAGAATGTCACATTTCTTATAATGTTTACTCAATCAGCTCTAAAATTTTCAAATTTTAATAAAACATTAAAAATTTTGTACATTTTCTAGATAAATGCATCTAATTTCTTTTAATAATACTTTTACTTATGTAAGTTTATTACTTTTTTCTCTAATTGCTTTGAATTTTTCAAAAATATTGCTAAATTTTCACTTATAATTGTGATTTTTGAAAAATTTAGGAAATTTATTTTAAATGTTGTTATATATTTTTATACAGTCGGACCTTTATATAACGAAGACGCTAAATCTAGAATAAAAGTTCGTTATATGGAAAATTCCTTATATGGAGGTTCATCTTTCAATTTTCTTTGTAAATCACATAAAACAAATTTTAAATTCATATACTCTGTATATTAAAAAAGTAAGTATTCACATCTTTTTGTAAATTAATATATATTTATTTGATATAACTTACCTTTAAAAAAAGAGAAAGAAAAACTGCAAGGAAAGTTTCTTGACGCCTTTATCTACTTCATGAAGAATTAAATTTTTTTTTTATGCTGAAGCACTTATGTTTTGACATTTTCAAGCGATGAGAAACGAAGTTACCAGTACGACTTATCAAAACTACAAATGAATGGAAACTAGTTCAAGGACATGGGGACACGTGACAACTACACTGAGGGTGAAAGAGGATATTGAAGATGTTTCCAATGAACTGGACAGTGTGTGTGTGTGGGGGGGTTAAAGGCTGCACTTCTTGGACGAAACGCCCTGAATTCTATTGTTCTCGGTGAGTTAGGCACATAATAAAACCAGTTCAAGGTTTATGACTACAATAAAATAGGTTAAAAGAGAGAATATCTTAAAAGGTTCAGAAATACTTTTAAAATAGGGAGAACAAAATTGAATCATAAAAGAAAAAGTTCGTTGCATTGAAAATGCACTTCGCTATTGGGAGGTTATTTTACGAAGAAAATCGTGAAATGTTCCTGGTTCCAGGAAAAAGTTCACTGTATAGAAAAATTCGTAATATAGAGGTTCGTAATATGGAGGTCCGACTGTATATATAACTATATATATAGTTAAATATTAGTATTTATTGGTATTGCGTCATAAAAAATATTTATGATGGTTAAATATGCCATTTTGTTAAAAAGTACTCCAAACGTGTTCAGATACCTTAAATAATTTATTTTCTCTTTAACTATTATTTTTTCGTAAGCACTGGTTTTATTATATCGATAAATAAATCTCTCAAATGCTTGTTTCTAACGCGCATAACATTTTTAAAAAATTAACTTAAAATCAGTCTCAGAAAAATGACTTACAATTTCAATATTTACATTTAAGAATTTTATTTTGTTTAATATTTTAAATCAAAAAAGTTGTTTCATGAAATTCCAAATGTGCCGAAGTTTGAAGAGTGGGATACCAGCTCAGTTGTTACATGCGTCGCTTGATCATGATCCGTCACAAATAGCCCTCTAATTTCACAGAATACGACGTTAATAAACAATCAGTGAACCGTGTAAAATTAATAAAAATTATAAAAATCCATAATTTAGAAAATTAGTGGTCAAGTTAAAAGTCACATATTGCAAAACAATAGGTTCTATTTTTAAAATAAGGCAGAATTTGCTACTAATAAACTTAAGGGATGATTAACTCATAATTAATTACTACTAGCGTAAACTAGTAATAAAAACTTTAAAAAAATGAGGTGGAAATTATAATAGAAATTTAAATATTCCTTCCTTCCTCAGTGGCTCGACAGCTTAGGGTGGGCCTTGGCCTTCTCAAGAAGCCTTTTCTAGGACAGCCTTCTTCTTGCTAGTGTTCTCAGTTCTCAGATCTAGGAAATTTTTTCCTAGCTCATCATTCCATCTGGCCGCCCTTTCTTCGTGTGCCAACTGGTTGGGCATTGAAGACTTTTTTAGTGGTGCGATTTTCGTCCATTCTGACAACATGACCGGCCCAGTGGCGTAACGTACACCCCGCAACCCCCGCACTGCGGAGGGACCCAAAGCTAGACTGACGTCATTTACGTAGAATTTCACAAAATTAGCTTTACATTTTTTTAAATCCAATATTTAAGTGATTTTCAAATTGGCGATCTAACATCATTCAAAATTAAAACTTTTGATCGCTTATTAGATATCTTAGATCCAATAACCAAATCAAAAAACATTTTAATTTGCTGTAATCCTGGCGACGAAAGAGATACTTTTCTTTAGTGGGTTTTCTTTCCAAACCTAAATTACTAACAGATAAAAAGAAAGTCAGACGAAAAATTGGATAAAATGCTAGAAAGATAAAAAAATTCATCACTGTTTTTTTAGTATACTTCATGTTAGTGGTAGGGAGAAAAAAAGACATGTTACTTTTTACTGAAGTAGCAAAGTAACTTATTGGCGTCTTTAGTCCCCCTCACACATGTATTTCATTTTCATTTAGCGAACTCGTAAATAACGTACATCTGTTATGCTTTTTTCATGAAAAATAGTATTGCGATACTTGAAAACGCATAGAGAGCATTTTAAATGATTACATGGTCTAGATTTATGATTTAGAAACCCATATGCCCACAGAAATTTCCATAGATTTATGAGTATTCAATCAAATAAAGCATAATGAGAAATGTTTCACAAAATTGTTTTTAGAACATATATATTTTTATATTCAATGCACTTCAATATAGGGAGTGTTCCTTCGCTGTTAAAACATTTTGAACTCACTTTTCTCTCTTGTAATATTAGAACTGTTTTTTTGTAAACGGAATTAATTATTCTGGTTCTTATAGTGTTATTTTGTTAATAAGACAAGAAGAAACGCGGCCCTAAAATGAGTGGAGTTAAAAAAAAGTGAGTGGTTCTCAAAAACGAAAAATTCGTAAGGAAAAGGAGTATAATATTAATAGAAAATATGCAAAATTGGATAACTTTTTAATATCCGCAATTGCATCATCTTTTGCAAGTGCTAGTAGTAGTAATGCCAAGGAACTTGATGAACAAGGTCAAGCTCATCCCGGGATTCATAAACGAAGAATTTCGTAAGTGATACCTTTTTTCTATCATAAGGATCTGAAATCGAAAATATTATTTTACAGTGTTTGTGTTTTTTCTTAGTTTATCGTTTTTATTTAAGTTACCAGGTTATTAGTCGACTGTTGTTAGATTTTCCATTTTTTTAAATACTATAAATACTCTCTAATGTTAAACGTTCTTTACTTTGTTTACTCAGACACAGGTTGATTTTATATTCAGTTATAAGTTTAATATTTAAATATTTTTACGTGATGTATAAAGGTACATTATGTTATGGTCTTGCAATTCTTTGTATATATATATCCGGCTTGGGGCCCAAGATCTGACCTTGCGGGGGGAGCCCAATTATTTTCCGTTACGCCACTGGAATCTGGATGTTTCGTTGCGAAAGCGGAGTTTCCAACTAGTCAATCATCAAAGTTAATCATTGAGATATCCTATCATAAGGCGTGCATATAAACAATTTCATCCCATTCGGATGCCTTATCCTTGATGCATCACTTTTTTTATAAAGTGTATTTATTCGCGGATAAGATTTGATGCTTTTTGATAGTGGAATCCAAAAATAGAGCTTTAATTTGCAATACAATTAATAAAATCCTTAAGCCATGTAGTACTGCAATTATTTGATTGTCAAAGGAGTAACCGTAGAAAATAACGGTAAAAATGTGCTTTCGAGGTTATAAATGATAAATAGTATTTTTAATGTATCCACATTATTATAATGAATATTGCAGAACATTATTAAATTAATCAAAAAAAATTAATTAGTTTTATTTAAGTTTTAAAATATTTAAAAATTTTATAAAATAAATTTTTGGAATTTTTTTTTTTTTTTTTTTTGCAGGGGTGAATAATTTCTTTGGCTGAAGGAACACATTGTGGAAGAGGAGGGTCACACCTTTTTAAATCGATTACATTCATTCATTAATTTTGCACCCCAAAGAAGTATAAATTGTACCATTAAAATCAATAAATACAAATTGAATAAAATAGTTGCAATTTTATTCAATTTATTTATTTTGCTAATTTCCATATCTATAGCTCTGCAAGCGCATTTAATTTAGAATAAGTTTAATGAGACAAATGTATCATAATTTTTTTTTAAAATCAGGAATGAAATAGATAATTGAAATTCTCATTACAGTCCTCAAGGTAATATCACACAGAAAACTTGCAACTATATTTACTTTTTTACTCTTCTCATTTAAGAAAACCTTTGCTCCTAAATATAGAGAGCATTTTCTTTTCATTTTTTTTTTTTTTTATTGTCTTTGTGGGCAGGGAAAAAAAAAAGAAACACCACTTTGTGGGTTGTTTGCCCACCACTGTCCACATTTACACCAAGGCAGTCAACAGCGAGCGTCTAGCCAATCAGACTTCGGAGCGGATAGGCGAAGAAGCTATGATCGCAATTATTTTAATTTAAAAATGAGTTAACTTCAGGCGTATGAGCGTGTGTGGTTTAGTCACACGTCGCTCACTCAACCAATCACGGAAGAACATACTTTTGCAACAGATTTGGAAATTTTATAGTCGCTTTTTGTGCAATATTTTTGGATAGATTGTTTAGTTTATAATTTTACAACTTCTTGCAAAAATGAGTATAATCATAATGAGAGGCTCATAATAGAAGCTCAAAAGTATTCTCATTTGTACGGTTTAGAGAATAAAAATCATAAAAATAACACCTTTAAAAATGAATTTTTTTAAACGTGGGGTTTCTTTCAAACTTCACACTTTGAGTAACAAAATTTTTTTGTACCTTGAATTTTAAGAGCGAAAGGGAGTGTCAAATTGAATTTACTCAGTTTTTCGTTTCTTTAACTTAATTTTACGAGGGGATAGTTTTCATTTGCTGGTTTCAATATTCAACTGTTACACGTTGTAAACAATTGAAACTATGGATAAAATTTAATTCTTTAAAAGCTGGTTTTAATCAATTCATTTTTATCAATTATACTTAAATTATCGTATTTTCATTTGAAACAATCGTGTATATAAAATTTCAGCTCAATTGAGCATTTTAAAATGAGAGAAAAAAAAACTTTTAAGGTTTTGACCCAAGTCTCTAAAATGGTTGCTAAGTCACCAAAAATGATGCAAACATGACTGTGTCTATAATTCTTTGAATAATTAGTTTTAATCAATTAATTTTTATTAACTATAATTAAATTGTCACATTGTCATCCAAAATAATAGTGTACATAAAATTTCAGCTCAATCGAATGCTTTAAAATGCGAGAAAAAAGTTTTTAAAGCAGCGTTTCTCAAACTGGGGGCATGGCAACTCTACTTGGGGGCACGAGTATATCGAAAAGTCCGAAATAAAAGATTTAAAATAAGTATTAATTCACCATAAAGGAAGCAAACAAAATACATTCTGACATGATAAAAAATAAAATACATATTCACACTGATATAAGATACTTAAAATGTATCAGTGCGGAAAAAAGTATTTATTGATTTATCAATACAAAATTAAAAGCAAGTTAATAATTACTAGTGACTTCCATGGGCTTATCATATCCAAAATATAATACATATATTGATAATATGTGCAGTTTATAATATTAAAGTCGCATTGTAGCTTTAGCGTCGAAGTACATTATTATTGCATTGAATACATTGATGTTGTATGAGAGGGTGCGATGAAAACTATGACTGAAAATTGGGTCACAAATATAGAAAGTTTGAGAAGCACTGGTTTAAAGTTCTGACCCAGATATAATTACATATGAAAAAAAGAAAAACCACACACACACATTAATGAATTATAAAAGCGTGAGAGAAAATGCTTAGAAGAAAATTTGTACTTCCTGAAGAATTTCTTGTAAGTTAGTTAATTTTTTTACATTATATTTATCTTTAACTCTTGAAGAAATTCATAATAGGTTGTATGTTATGACACTTGTGTTATAAAAAATAAACAAAATAAAAAAACTATTTAATATTTTCTTATACTTGGGTAGAAATCTATAATACTAGTATAAAAAAATAATAAAAAAAGTTTTAAAACAAAATTGCATACACTTTTTAAAAACAAAATTTCATAATAAAAATTGCTTTTTACAACACAGAATATCGAAAACATCTTAGCATTAAAAGCAACTATTTCAAATAACTTCCTACATGATAAAGCATGTATGCTCTAGGGTTAGTTTACATCTAGATATATATTATAAATGCGAAAGTTTGTGAAAATCTTCGTTGGTCTTTCACGCAAAAACTACTGAATGGATTTTAATGGAACTTTACAGTAATATAGCTTATACATCAGAATAACACATAGGCTATAATTTATAAAGATACTGTGTGAAGTGTCCAAAATATAACGATATTTGTCAAATAAGTAGGAAAAAATTCTGCCATCTGCAAGCAATTCTGGCGTGCGCTGCAAAAAAGCCCGCGGCAGCATATTTCTTTCTTTTGTTTGTGAAGAAACCCTTTTTGTTTTGGCTACACAAGGCGCTCGCTTCTAATTAATTCCTGTGATCAGCATAATCCCTAATTTTTTTTATTTCAGAATAAAACTAAGTTTTGAAGGAAGAGGTTGTTATAAATCTTTTTTTATTTGAATGTTGTTTTTTTCTGATTTTATTATGCACATTTGGTATTATGAAATTGATCTTTTTTCAAAATAAATACTTTTATCGTTTCTGGTACTTAAAGTAAATAAACTTTCTCTTTCACACTACATCATTTGGACAAATTTTTAAAATTTGTTTGTGGTTAGTAGTTAATATAACGCTATAATTTTAATTGAATAGGCAGGTATTGCATTTTTAAGTATAAAAATTATTATAACTACTGTACTGCATTTTTTGGAGTGAGTGAATATTAACGTCGCACTGTTCAGCTACACGAGGAATTTTGGCAACGGACCACGTAATTTTGAAACATGGTCAAGTGACGTGGACGACACCTGAGCTGGCATCCCCTTCTCCTAACTACCACACCAACTTAGAAGGAATATTCTACCAATTCTTAGCAGGAATATTCTTTGAAATCCATCTTTCAAGATATATGGCAGCACGGGTTCTATGATGAGTATTTTAGCGAGGAAGACGAATAGTTTTGTTGCAGATATTGCGTTTTCAGCAGATTGCAAAGATTATTATTTTTGTCCCGAAAAAATAGTTGATGTCAAAATTTAAGTGCCTTATGTTTTTGTATGTTAATGAAGAACTTAGAAAACAATTTGACTACTTATTTTAAGTGAGTGGTGTATATAATTAATTTTACAGTGGAATATCTTTAATTAATTAAATAGCTGTAACGGATTAAATTTCCCAAAGTGGAGTATTTTGTTTATGCATATCTCTTAATTTTCAATGTAGAGATCCAAAAAAATGTTGCATGAAAAAAACTGCATTAAATCATAATGCGGTGGATAAAGTATTAACGTGCATCACTTCCCTACATGGCGGGTCTTACAAAGCTCTAATAAAGCTCGAGCTATGAAAGTAGCTAGACATTTGCCAACTTGATTCTATCATTAACATTTCACTATGTTTTTCATTGAATCGCCATTATAATTTAAGAAACGGCGTTGCTTGCGAATATTACAATTTTAACATAAAATAAATACAACAGAAAGTAGTATTAATGTATTACACTTTCAGATATAAATTATTTACACTATTTTAAGCGTTCATTACACAAAACTTTTAACAAGGTGTTACTTTTGCTGAGCAGAGATCAGCTTAGGGAGGTATTTTCAAAAATCGACCCTCAAGAGTATTAGGGGGAGCTATAAAAAATCCTTTTTATTAGCTATTAGATCTACATACTTAAAATTTAAAAAAGGTGTCTGTTTTTTTTTTTTTTTTTTGTTTAGCTGAGATATGCAAAAAGCTTTTTTTTTGTTTAATTTGCAATTCACGTAAAATGAACTCATTAAAAACTTTTTTATCCTTCAATCTGTGTTGTTTAATTTTTCAGTTCACCCGTGCAAAGAACGGGTATACCAGCTAGTATTTTAATACATTCAATAATCATAAAATGTACATTAAATAAAGTGTATTTCAGATTTATACTTGCATGAAATATTTTGCATTGTATAAGATTTTGCCATTATTCAAGTTTTGCAAAAAATGCCATCTTATAGTTTTTATAATCATAAAATTCTTAATAGATTTCATAATCATAAAACTCTTAATAGTTTTTTTAATCATAAAACTTAATAGTTTTTATAATCATAATTTTCGAGCATGTATCTAGACCTGTGTTTTTTAACCCTATGGGCCAAGAGAGACTATCAGATGCGCCACAAGATTTTTCGACAAATAATTAAAAGTGCATGAGTTTTGTAACTTTGAAAATATAGTATTTGTATTTACTTCAACATTTACTAAAGAAAGATATTTTTTTATTTAGTTTTCCTGCTTTTATTTGATATAATTTTTTGCCCAGTTGTAATTGACACAGATTCTAATGGGATTTCTTAAAATAAAGGGAAAAAAAGTGAAATAACCCAATCTTTTACATTTCTTTACGTTGCTGTGAACTGATGAAGAATATTTCATTCAGTTAGCAATTATGGTCAGATATTTAATAAAATTTTTTAATAAATATATATAAATATATATTTCTAACATACATCTTTCGCATTTTTTTTATATTCGGATGTGCTCCTTTGGTTGAATACTCTCCCTTTTGGCCCAGCTATTGATGGTCAATTATAGATAGTAAATAGTTTTCTAAGTCTGACCAACGCATATCATTTATTAGCATAGATGTTGGTCTTAAGCGACTTTTTCAAAAATATGTCTTACCTACCATTGTTTCTTGTCGACCCTTTTCAATGCTAGCAAAATTGCAAAATATTCATTTTTCTTGCGATCCATACTTATACGTGACTAGTGAGAATGAATTCAGCGCGAATTTCAACTAAAGGGTGTTTTTTTTTAGAGGTATAGAATTTTAAATTGCAATAAAACAACGATGTATTATTCGATTGACATGAATTTTTTTTTTATTCGAAAGATAATCTTGTGGCATTACATTTTAAATATGATCAAGCAAGGCGTAGATTCGTCGAATGGGCCCAAAACGACATTGCCGTTGTTCCCGATTTTCATAAGCGAATTTTGTTTAGCGATGAAGCGCACTTCTGGTTGAATGGCTACGTCAACAAACAAAACTGCCGCATTTGGAGTGAAGCTAATCCACAAGTGTATGTCGAAACACCGTTACATCTAGAAAAACTGACTGTTTGGTGCGCTTTATGGGCTGGTGGAATCCCTCTTCAAAAACGATGAAGGCCACAACGTTACTGTCAATGGTGATCTGTATAGAGCCATGATTACTAACTTTTCATTCCTGAATTGAACAATCATGATGTCCAGGAGCTGTGGTTCCAACAAGACGGCGCAACATGTCACACAGCTCGTGCCACAATCGATTTATTGAAAGACACGTTGGGTGACCGCCTAATTTCACGTTTTGGACCTGTGAATTGGCCTCCAAGATCTTGTGATTTAACACCGCTAGACTATTTTCTGTGGGGCTATGTAAAGTCATTGGTCTAGGCGGATAAGCCACAAACGCTTGACCATTTGGAAGACAACATTCGCCGTGTTATTGCCGATATTAGGCCACAAATGTTGGAAAAAGCCATCGAAAATTGGACGTCCAGATTGGACTACATCCGAGCCAGCCGTGGCAGTCCTATGCCAGAAATCATATTTAAAATGTAATGCCACAAGATTATCTTTCGAATAAAAAAAATTCATGTCAATCGAATAATGCATCGTTGTTTTATTGCAATTTAAAGTTCTATACCTCTCAAAAAAACACCCTTTACAATCTTCAGCGTCACCTAATGAGTAGAAATCCACCGCGCGTACGAAAAAGCTTTGTGGTGTGAATCGAACAATGAAAAAAATCTCTCCATTCTACTTTGCGCGCGCTGCGTGAACGCTTTGGTGTGAATGATCCTTTAATGCCTCGTAATTTATACAAGGGGACATTGAAAGTGTAACTAAAATCATGACAGAATGGCCAGAATGAAAAAACTCGGCAAATAGATAAAGACAGGAACTAGCAATAAGCGATATTTATTTTTTAAATAGGTACTCATAACATATAGAACCAGAACAACGTCAGTTCAGTAATTGTTGGACCAAAGCTGACAACAATGCATGAAGCAACACATCTAGATACAGTGACTGTATGGATGGGGTCCTGAGGGATGGCTCTCTATTTCCTGTCAACCATTTGCCACACTTCATCTTTTAAACGCGGATATAGGTATGCCCACAAGCGGTGTCAAATCACCTCTCAAATATGTTCGATTGGTGAGAATAGTATTCAGAGAAGCAAGCATCTGTACATCTTACACAGCGTGGTGGCTGATGCATATAGAAGAGCTAGAGTGTTATCTGATAGTAAAAGGGCGCAGTGTAACACCTCGTACGAAGAGGGGTGTCATAGACCGCATCACATCATTCATGTATCATTGAGCGTAATAGTGCCCTGAACATGAATAAGAGGTGACTTGCTTTTTTTTTCAATGGCACTTTAAGTCATAATGCCCCGATATCGCGAGACAAGACGTTTCTAGATGTGCTTAGATTGGACCTGTCACCACTTTGGTGCTGCACTTATGCATGGCGACTATCATCCGGTAAACGGAAGAATTATATTTTTGTGTAAAAAATGACCTCTGTTCTATTGGCAATGTTGCTCTAGCCCGACACCATTGCATATGGTGTTGTCCGTACTGTGAGGTTCAATGACAGTCTTCTTAACGATTATTTGCAACCAATAGATGTATAATAGCTTTGGCCGATATGGGAACATCAAATGTGTCCAGCACATGAGACAAAATGGTGGCAAAAGGGGCTGGTGTGGCCTTCACCGTTTGTCGGTGAAAGCGTTGATCCATGTGCATTAACGTCGCTTTGGATGCACCTCAACCTTTCGTATATGTCACATTTCCTGACTATATAATCTTTTTCATGTCCAGTGTACCATGGATGCATCTAGGTGGGCGTCCACTTAGATTTGACGCACAGATCAACCTATCCTCAGTCCAATTACTATTCCCCTTATAAAATCGTCTGTTTGTTGGAACTATTTTTGTTTGCGCGGCGTCTGGTATTCTCTGTTGATACTCACATTTTTTGAGATAAAAAAAAGTTTTCAACAATGATTTCCTTGTAAAAATGATTGCATGGATATTATTTTTTTTTCTGTAGGTTTCTTCCTTTATAATCTACTGACCGCGTGCAGAACTGATGCGCATTTTACACCATTTACATTACATAGTGCAGTACCCCTATCTTCAAATTTGTATGCTTTTCTGATTATTTCTTTTTGGTATTACATACTCACTGTCATGTAGTGTACATTATGATTTTTTTTTCGAAAAACAAGTATTTAAAATTTTTTATTTCATTTAAATAACTAAATTTGAATCTCAACATATTATTGAAACTTGTAGAAAAAAAATAATCATTTGGGTTGATTTCAAAAGAAATAATATTCGAGGGATTATTTATTCTCTCGATTTTAGTATTCCAGCAGAATGAGTTATGACATTTATCAATATTTAAATGGAAAATAAAGATTTCATTCACATTTAAAGCATTTCGCTTAATAAGTTTATGCGAAATTAATATTGGTTAATTAGAACTATTTTTCTACAAGCAGTAATATTTGTTATACATCAACATTTGCTATTCTAACTTTCATTTGACCGCCGAATCTTGGCAGGAAAGTTTTCGACAAAGTTCCATTGTTGCATGGAATAATAGAGAAATTGAGTAATTTATTAAATTTATCTAGCTTCAGAAACTTTCATAACAGTGTTGCGTTAGTTTAGAGTAAGCCAGTTTAGATGCTATCCTTGTCAATTTATCATGAATGAAAGTTATAATATATTTGTTACCAGCAGAATTATTTGAAACTGTTACTACAATTATTACAATTGAACTATTACAACTATTTGATAATTATAATAGTAACGTGATTAAAAAGATCTTCTCCAATGCAATTTGATAGTGAAATTAGAATACCTTTCGCCTTGAACACAACAAATTTTCCATTTATCAGGAACCTCTTTTCTTTCTGCTGGGCTTCCTAAGAACACCACAATTGTAACAAGTCTATTAGAGCCATGTACAAAAGTGAGCCTACTAATATCATCAAAGAAAAAGGGCTCAAGACACATTTGCTAAATATCCACAACATGATTTTGTGTTTGGCTATACAGACGCTTCTTCTGATGAAACATTCTTGAATGGAGGTTCGGGAGTATTTATGACCACTCCAAGTGATAAAAACTACCAATGAGTAATCGGTGCTGGTGCCATTGCCTCTTGCTTCACTTGTGAGCTTCGGGCGATAATTGAGGCTCTTAATCTATATGAGACTCTCCCTATTTGGAACAGGCTAGAGATCTCGTCATTTTCTGTTACTTAAGGGCAGCCGCCCAGACAATTCTAAATAGAGGTTCAAGGATTACTGAAGAGATTTACTCTCGTCTGTTTAGATTGCAGGAGTAGGATAAACTCTGCTTCCTCCAATAGTTACCTGCACATATTGGCATTACAGGCAATGAAAGCGCAGATATATATATATATATATATATATATATATATATATATATATATATATATATATATATATATATAGATTGGCGAAAGAAGCTAGAAATCTTAATAATGACAACTTTGTAAACATTAATTTTTTAGACTCAAATACTGTCACAAATTTCAAATTGAGAGAAAAGTCAATTCCTCTGTTGTTGTTGTTGTGGCTAATGCCACCTGTCTGACGTAGTCAGATCGAGGCCCACGAAATTCATCGTGGCATGGGCAAGAGGTACGCCTGTCGTTGGCCTTGAGCACCATACAGGTGACAGTGCGATTTTAGCTCGGAGAGACTCCCCGAAGGGACGATAGATGGCGACACGACCTCTATCTCCACCTCCACAACTGAAGCCTGTTAAATGTCAATTCCTCTAAAGCAGTGCTCCGCAACCTTTTTATCGCTGCCGACCGGTCAACGTTTGATAATTTTACCGCGGCCTGCTGAGGGTGGGACAAGTTGATTGTTTATATTTTAGATTGTTTTGATTTAACAATTTTAATTTAGTTACATTTAAATTTGCCTTCAGAATAAAATATAGTTACACCAAAAATGAATAAAAGTGATTTAACGTGGAATCTTAAGTGATTTCCGTGGAAAGTTGCGCAAATCCGAGAAAAATTCACCACTTTAAATAAAATGGCAATAGTTTAATGTTCTTTAGGCGGCCCGGCACCATTTGATCCACGGACCGGGGGTTGCGGATCCCTGCTCTAAAGCATCAAATCTGTAATATGATTGGAGACCACCGTATAACAAAAACTATTGCGAAGGCTAAAAACAGGTCATTACAGAGGAATGAAATTTGATAGGGATGGTAGAAGATCTTATAGGAATTGTGATAACTATTTAGATACAGAGCTGACACCTGCTGATATTTTTGACTGCCCAGCTATTCTTGCTGCTCTACAAAAAATAGGGGTCTTCTTTTTGTCAACAAATCTCTATGCGGACAATATTGAGCAGATTGCCAGAACAGTCATCTGGGCCCATGGTACTATCTGATGAGGTCCCATCATGGATACGACATCATTATCATCACCAACAGAGCCTGCTATGCAGTGTATATATACTATTGTTTTTTTTAACTAATAAAAATCAAATCCATTCTTTTAACTCTAGGAATTCGTTTAAATGAATTGTGTTCAAGCATTTAAAAACAGTTTATGTTTCTTAGAAAATTACGTAAAACTTAATTTTAAGCTTGATCGTGATCTTTTCGATTTTTTATAGTTTAAATTTCGACTTCGGAGAAGCGAATGACATGTTTAATTCAATGAATTTCATTAAATAATAACTTTATCATTTAATGTGAAAATTTTCAATTCGTACATATAAAGATGTTGAAAGCAATCAAATTCTGTAAATAAAGTCTTATTTTCTTTGAAAACAACATAAATATCTACTGTTTAATTGTGCTTGTATCAGTTATATATAATTCGAGTTTCCAATACGAGAAAATAAGTGACGTGTTTAATTCCACGAATTCAATTTATTGACATTTTTAATATTTATTTACTGTTTAAACTTCAAATTCACAAATACACACATATATGAAGATGACAGAATATATAGTTTAATTTTTAGAGTGCAAAACATCATTTCTTAGAATATAATGCATAAGTTATTGTTTGATTTGTTCGTGCTTATGGCTGTTTTTCAAGATTTGGGTTCGAATCTTGGGAAAGTAAATAACTGACTTTTTTCTGCATGTATAAAATTTAGTAGTTTTTTAAAATAATTACAAAGAAAAAATGGCTATCTGTAATACAGATCGTGTAATTTTTTTTGTTTAATATCTCTCCAAAATATATAAATACAGTTAAAATTTAAAAATTCGCAGATAAACTGTCACATTTTTGCTTATAAAATTTTACTATAAAATTTGTTGCTTATTGATATTATTAATAATATCAATAAGCAACAGCAAAGTACATCTTTTTAAGAAATTTATCTTGAACAGTGATTTATATTATTAAGAATTCTTTGTAAAATTTTGTTAACTCACGTATCTCTTGTAAACTATACAGCAAAACAAAATTATAAAAATATGTATAGTATATATATACATATATATTTATGTTTTCTAACTTTTTCTCAAAAGCTGAAAATATAATTTTACTGAAATTTCATTTTTAGCTCTCTGTATTTTGTTTTTACCACAGTATTGTAAAGACTTATTTGCTTTAAATTTATTTTCAGTTTGAAGATCTTCAGGAAGGTATGTAATACATTTTTCTTCTTGCATGTGTATTATGTTAAGTTGCCAATTTTTAACAAAAATATGGGCTTTTTTTTATCTTTGGAAGCGTTTTCTTTCATAATAAACTATGCTGATTAAATTTATATCTAATATGTATTTTTATTAATATAATGTTATTGGTATTTATGAAAACTCACGAAGTGCCATTTAATTTTCGTTTTTAAAAATAAAAAATTAAATAAACTGGTTTTCCTTCAATCTAGTATTTGTTTTTATTTAATTCCCACTATTAGTTCACATTCTCCTTATATATATTTATTATTTATATATCTTGTTCAAACTTTCAATCGTTAATAAAATACTTTTTATTCATCCACTTAAGTTCAAATGCATCTTCAAATCTGTAGCGGATGACATTTGATGTTAATACAATTTTTTCAAATATTAATTCTTTAATTTAATTTAATTAATAAATTTTAGTTTAAGAGATATATTTTAGTCGAAATTATTCATCTAGATGGCAGCACTATTAGATAAAACAGCTTTTGTTAAATTTCTGATGAAGATTTAACTTAACCTGAAAAATCGCATGCTAGTTAGATGTCAGCATTCTTTTTACACTGGTTTTAAGATAAATTCTTACATATTATATTCAACTTTCATTTAACAATGTGTGATTACAAATCTAAAGAGGTTAAAAAGCTTTTAATGTTAATTAAAAAGGTATTTTGCCACTTAATATTGTGATATTGTCGCATGTATATACATATTTGTATTAACTGAAATTATATAATAAAAAGTAACTAAAGGAAAAATCTTCTCTCTTTGCTGTCTTAAGTAGGAATTGGTTAAATTTTTTTTATATGTATCACTTGTTATAGTATAATCCGAATATCTTTCGTAATTCATGACATAACAAAACAGTAATCTTCTTGGACATGATATCTCAGAAGATTTAAACTAAGCTTTTTAAATATTTATCAAACATATAGTAATGAATTTAAGAAATATGCGTTTATGAGATATATGTTTACATCCAATATTATTTTTCTGGAAGATAGAAAAAGACGCACTAAGCTCTGGCGCAAAACAATAAATAGATATCTAAATGATTCTTAAGATTTTATAAATTAGTAATTTTATTAATTTATAAAATAGGATATATTTAGTCTAGCAATATCATAAAATATTTTTTTTCATTTTTTTACCCAATCGGCATAATTCTTAGACATATGAGCCTTTATTAAGGTTCGATTTAATTTAAATATGCACAGTTAAATTTTTTTTTAAAAGTCAGATTAATTCAAAGACATTACATTACAACTAAAAAGATTTTTTTGCTGCAATTAAGTTATAAAATAATGAAAATCATTTTTGAAGAATAAAGGGTGAAATATTCTTATAATTTGTTCGAAGGAATTTTGCCTGTTATCCTTTATAAAAATAAGATTAATCGATAGCACACTTTATGAAAAATAACACGACATGGAAAGGTTCTTCGAATTTCACAAAACTTAGAATAGATTAACATCTATCAAATTTTTTGATTAATATTTCAAAATATTACGTTTATCCTGCTTGCTCGACAGAATTTTAACACTTTAAATTGTTTTGTTTCAACACCCGTTTTTAAAAATTGTTTAATGCCTTGAACTAGATTTCGGAAAAAATTAAAAGTTTATCACAAAATTGACCTGTTACTAACACACACACACACACACACACACACACACACACACACACACACACACACACACACACACACACAAACACACATATATATATATTAGATAATTTTTATTAAATTTTTCATAGTACCAATGATTTTTACCTACATTTATATGTAACTTTAACCCTTAATCTACCGACGGTACTTATACCACTCACTTTAAAATTACATAGAAAAATCATTTTTATGAATATTCGGACGGTACTTAACAGGATTGTTCTTTTAAATCCACTCTTCCAAGATATATTGCAGCACGGGTTCTATTATGAGTATTTTAGTGGGGAAGGCGAATAGTTTTATAGCAGAAATTGCGTTTTCAGCTGACAGCACTTTCAGCGGAAGTCGAAGATTGTCATTTTTGTTCTGAAAAAATAGTTAATGTCAAAAGGAAAGTGTCTTATTCTTTTTGTATGTTAATGAAGACCTTAGAAAACCATTTGACTATCTGTTTTAAGTGAACAGTGTGTATAATTAATTTTACAATTGAATATCTTTAATTAATTAATTAGCTCTAACGGATTAAATTTCCCAAAGTTGAGTATTTTCTGTATATATATCCCTTAATTTTCAATGTATGATTAAAAAAAAGTATTGCACGAGAAACAAACTGCAGTAAATCATAATGCAGTAGATAAAGGGTTAAACACAATAGAAAGACAGCTTTTGTTATACATCAATTAAAGTTGTTCTTATTTTATTTTTATATTTTTTTCAGATTTAAGAGGTGAGCTTGATGCTGGAAAAGCCAAAGCTGATTTTGATTGCAAATGTAAAAACAAAACAAGTTGTAAATGCTGCGGTAAACTACATTTACCACGTATAAAATTAAAGAAAAAAGGTTAGTATGTTTGTTCAGAGAAGAAACAAAAATTTAATTCTCTCATTGGTCGTCATATTACTTTATTTTATCACTTAATTACAGATCATAATTAGTTTAAAATGTTAGTTATTTCAATTTAAGGCAACACTTGAAACGTTTATTAATATTTGAGTTATGAACTGTAGGAAAGGCTGATAAGAAGTTGATATTTCTCGACAGGTAGATTGCATTATTTTTCAGAGTCATCAGTAGAATTGACTTGAACATTGTGTCAAATAATTTAGAAAAAACTCTGCACCATTACAAGATATTGATTTAAGAACATTGTTACAATCCTTAATCACCACACATATAGGTTTTTTTTTACTTCTCCGATATCTAAAAATTTGGTTTCTCTAGTAGATTTTTGATTTTCTTTAAAAATTTCCAGGAACTTATAAATACGATTTCATAATTTTTTTGCTCCAGTAAGAATCGCTTCTCAATTCTCCCTGACATATATTTTAATGAATTTATAAATGTGAAATTTATAAAAATTTAGCAAACATTTGAGATTTGTAATTGATGCAGTTTTAAAGTTATATAAGGGGTGTGACCCAATGAAATAAAGGGACACGCGGGGAAGGGGCTCTTAATTAAGTCCACTAGTTAATTAAACACGTTTATTAGACAAAACAAACATTTACATACATAACTAGAGAACTAACAGTTACAATAGAATTGAAAAGGATCGGAGCGCATGCTCGTACATCCTTACAGTTCCGAAGCTTGGCCATTACTGAAGATTGTTCTAGCCGCTAGAGGGCGCGATAGTCTTTCTACTGTTCATATGAGAAGAGTTTAAACTACGGGGGGTTACAGTTATAAATAATAGCTAAATTTCTTTAGCCTTAATTATTCTTAATTAGCTGTATATAAAGTCTATATTATTTAATCCATAATTTCTATTTTTGTTTAATTTTATTTACATAAATCCATGAATCTTCAAATTTCGTTTTTATTTTGAATGGTCACACAATAACATTTTCTTTATATTATTACGTGGTCACAATAACGTATTCTTTATCGATCACATTTTTAACTCTTATGGTACTATGAATTAAGCTCAATTTTATGATATTAATTAATTAGTCATGGGATTTGTATTATAATATTTTTAAGGGGGAGAGAGGTTGCAAACGGGCCAGTGACAATTTTTATTCAGGAAATCAAGCTATTGAGACGGAGCTCATTGCTCAACAAAAACTCATTAAAATACTCAGTAATCTGAAGAAAAATCACCCGTTGTGTTAGCAAAGCCTTGATCAATAACTTGAACTATCTCTACGATTTTATTACTTATTTGGGATGGCGGTTGCCGTAGAAATCCTCTTATTACATTTTAGGGAAGTGACTTACATCTAACATTTAATTACGGCTAATTAGTAAAGAAGAAACTAGTACTTTAATGATAAAATGTGCGTCACATATCTTGACAATTATTATCATTATCCATTTTTCTATACTACACTAAATTAAAGTTTAATAATTCATTATAAATTATGAATTTGCTTAGTAAAACTTTGCTTAATTCTTTCCGATTCACTGTAATATACGAGGGGGGTCTGAGAAGTTTCCGACCTAACAAAGAAAAAAGACATTTTTTCTGAAATTTTTTTTTATTTTTCAACATAGTCTCCTTGTTACTCTATACACTTCTCCCAGCGATGTTCCCATCTCTGTAACCCGTCCAAATAGTACTCAACATTTTTCTCTGCAAAATAATTGTTCACGAAGGTGATTGCCTCTTCATTTTACGAAAATCTCTCTTCTCCGAACGCAGTTATTAGATGAGGGAACAAAAAGAAGTTGCCTGAGGCTAGATCTGGTGAGTAAGGCGGATGGCCAAGCAGTTTAATCCGTAATTTGTGGATTTTCGCCATAGCAACTGCTGAGGTGTGAGATGGTGCGTTGTCTTGATGAAACAAGATTTTTTTTTTCTGCAAATGCGGCCTTTTCCCGCAAGTTCTGCCTCCAGCTTGCCAAGTAATGATGCGTAGTATGCTCCTGTAATGGTTTTCCCTTTTTGAAGATAATCGATTAAAATAACTCCATGACTATCCCCAAAAAATGTCGTCATCACTTTCCCAGCCAAAAAAAAAAAAAAAAAAAAAAAAAAAAACAGTTTTTGCTTTTTTTGGAGTCGGTTCCTCCTTTGCCTCCTTGTCCACTGTTTGGATTGTATTTTTGTTTCGGGCGTATAAGGGTGTATCCAAGTTTCCTCTATAGTAATTAATCTGCGCCAAAACTCGGATTTATTGCGCCTAAACTGCGCCAACAGAGCGTTGGAAATGTTCATTCGAACACGTTTTTGGTCTAACGTGAGCAAACGCGGCATCCAACGCGCGGACAGCTTTCTCATGCCTAAATGTTGATTTAATATGTGACAAACACGTTCTTTTGACATGTTCATAATCTCTGCTATCTCTCTCACTTTAATTCATTGGTCGTCTAGCACCATTTGGTGAACTTTGGCGATGTTTTCATAGGTAGTTGCAGTACTTGAACGTTCTGAACGTTCATCGTCTTCAAAGCTCTTACGGCCACGTTTAAATTCAGCCACCCAAAATTTCACTGTGGTAAATGATGGTGCAGAGACCCCATACACAGAATCCAACTCATCATTGATTTGCATAGGCGTATTGCCTTTCAAAAACAAATATTTAGTAACAGCTCGATACTCGATTTTGTCCATTTTCACAAAAATACTAGCATCAACTCACTCAAACGACTATTACATTAATAACCGCGCGTCCAAATTGGCTGAAACTTTGGTGAGTAACTGTCAACAGATGAACAACGAAATTCATTAGCTTTTATTGACAAGTGCTGCCATCTCCACGTTGACGTCGGAAACTTTTCAGACTATCGTCGTAGATAAAAGGATCAGACATTTGTGAAAAAAGTTGAAATGCAAATCTTACGCTCTTCAATTTTCCAATACACGCACAATTATCCAAATTTTTAAAGAATTTAACTTCCCTCCAAAAAATCCCTGAATTTTTGTCTTTTACCATCTACGAACGAAGCTATTATTTCTGTGACGATATTTTTTTTAGATTTCTGGAAAACATATATAGATAAGAAATTTGTCTTGTAATACATTGAGGAGCTTTAAGAACACCTTTTTAATTCCATCGTTTAATGTTTATTTCTAATCTTATTATTTGCTGCAATAATTTAATAAAAAATGCCCCGTTAAGACGTATACCTATTTTATTAAAAAATTTCTATGATAAGATAGCTTATTTCGATTCAAAGAATACAGACACGCACACACAGTAGAGTGAAGCTCAAAGCAAGTTAAGTGGTGGATCAAGGTGAAAAACATATGCAAATGACTAAATTTCGGAGTGTATCTGATTACATAATATCCAGTTGAATATAAAAAAAGCCAGCGGGTGATAACTTCTCTACAAAGCGAGAAAACATTCCTGGAAATATATCCTGAAAATGCATGATTTCTGTTTGTATAAGGCCGCAATCGGCTCTCGCGTTGGACGGGATGTGTATGAAATTTAGCTTAGAGTGGCTAAATAAATGGATATCATAGGATCCTTTGAGAATACGGCGGTGAAGCAATCAATTACAATGACAGACATATTTGCCGAATGATTTGTCGAAACTCTTTTACCACGTCACGTAACGTTCGAAAGCAACTTTCATCATCGGAGGGCGCATATGTCAGTAACTAAATCATTCACATGTTGTATGAGGGAGCGAGGAACTGGAGTTCCCGAAAGCCTTCAAGACAGGACTTCACGTTTGACTTGTTGTCAACTTTATCATCGCTAGACCTATGGATGACACTGGGCACTCATCTTGCATATTATTTTAGCAGGACAGGATCATCTGAGAATACGGTGTTGAGGAAGGCTACTCAAGCTATTTTGCTTGTGCTTTTTGTGCATACCCCTTCCAGCATATTTTTTTCAGTAGGATAATGCCTGGCTTGTGTCGCACGACGAATTCTTGAAAGACTGAATTGTACTAACATCATTCACTGTCTCAACCGATCTTTCTCCCATCGATAAAAAGGTTAAGACAAATGTGGGTCATTATTGGACATGCAGTACGCTGGGGATAACTGGAGTATACAGTAGAACCACGGTTCTCAAACTGTGGTGTGCGCCCCTCTAGGGGAAGGGTGATAATCCTACGCGGGGGGTCGCGAACATATCGAAAAGCCTAAAATGAAAGATTATTTAAAAAATAATTAATTTTCTGAAAGGAATCAAAACAAAATACATTCTGACATATTAAAAAATAAAATGTATTTTTACAAGGATATAATACACTTATAAATGCATAAGTACTGCGCAATGTATTTGATAATTAATTTATCAATACTAAATTAAGTATAAATTTAATAAGTGCTAGAGATTTGGAAATGGTAATAGTATACGAAATACTTTTGTTTTCAATGCAGAAAGTTCATCATCCAGCACAGCCCAAAATTCAGAGTGTGATTTAATATTAAATTGCCTTTTGATTTCAACATTGACGTGAAATATATGAACATTTCTTCTTCGGCAGTTGAGAGCCTTTCTGTATCAAGGTACCTGTGTACTCGGTAATCTTGGTATCTTCTTTAATTAAAGATTATTTTTCAATAACATGTTTCTATTTAAAAATTAGAAAGGGAAAGTAACATGATACTTTTAAACTTTTACTTAAAAAATAACTTACTTAAAATAAGTGTTAATTAAAAATAACATTTATAAATTTTAAAATATTTATCTTGATAATTTATACGATTTATTCTTGTCATTTTGTAAATATAGCTCCAAAGTACAATATTATTGCATGCAAAACATTGTTATTGTATAAGGGGGGCGTGATGAAAATTATTACTGAAAATTAAGTTGTACATATTTAAAGTTTGAGAAGTACTGCCGTGTTGAATAATTGAGATCTGCAAAGGACTCATTCAAGCAAGAAATACCTAAGATTATCACGAAAATGACCAGTATGTTTTGTCGTTTAGAGATCTGTAAAACTCCTCGCGGAAACCACATTAAATACTGAATAAATAGTTCTCCAGTGCATAATTGTGTTTGTTTCTTCAATCATTTGAGTATGAGCGTTAACTCTACCATGTCTATTATTTTCCTATGGTTACGTGCCTTCCTTCATGGTGTTTCAATTAAACTTTTGACATGCACATACATATTCAAGTATTTCTTTTATGTGTAACCAGTGGCGCACACAAGGGGGGTACTGGGGGTCCGGACCCCAAAGCACTTGATATTTTTTCCGATTGATAGTAATTATAAGTATATAGTACGTAAAATTTAATTAAGTATTTGTTATTAATAATTAATTTTATTAATTAATGCTAATTATTTATTTAAAAACTTATTTTTTACTGTGTTTTGTTCCCGAAAATCGACAAAATCAAAAGGAGCATGATACAAGAATGGTGAACTTTCGCCCCCCCCCCCCGAAAAATTCCTGTGTGCGCTACTGTGTGTAACAGTATAATATATTTTTATATTAAATGTACTTTATTGCTTTTTTATGGTCTTCATTTATGGTTTCTTCTATAATAAAATTCATCCATATCATTTGATTATTTGATACAAAATGAATTAATTCATGCAAATCTTTTTACAGCTTGTTTACAGGTAACTTATAATGGAAGAAAAACTGCCTTGACACTAACTTTCTCAATGAATAATAAGCTAATATTCAGCTTTACAGCATCAGGTAAGTTTATTCAACACAAATGAGAGATCATTTCCCCCATTAGCAATAATCTGTTCATTTGTTCATGTGGTTCCACATTTCTGTCCAATAATAGTTTTTCATTTTTGCTCAGATTGTTCGAACTAAAAAGAAACAAACGAATGAAGACTTTTGTTAGTCCACTACGTAGCTTATAAGGTTTAAAAATACAATACTTCGCTGAATCCATGTTTCAATAATGATGGTCAGAATAATGAAACTCCAAAATATCACTTATATATGAAGAATTTTTTTATTTCTTTTATATGCGCTATTAATATCTTACGTTAACATTACTTCAATCGTAATGAACTGAACATGAATTAATTATTTTTTTTCATAAATTATGTTTCATCTTGTGTATCAGTTTTGATCATGTAGACGTGAAAGATTAAATAATGAAATTATTAAAGATTCGAATTATAAATTGTAATGTTATGGGACAGAAAAGTGATTTTGAGGGCAAGCAATTTATAAATGGGATATATTTACAGGATTTTTTAAAAAATTCATTGAATCTACCCGATACTTTGGTCATGCAGGATACAAGTCGTTCTTTTTGTTAGATGAAATCAGAGGCTAGATGAGGTTTGTAAATGCCTTAGTTAGTTATTGCATTCATGGCCCTTACACCTAATTATTTCTGTTTGAAGACTCAACTCTCTACTCAAGGATTATTGGTAACGGATTATTCTTCAATTCTTCTGATCCATATGATGGTTGTCTTAAATTTTTAGATTTGAAATATCGAAGTAAAACTTCTAAGATAGTTGAATCGACTCAACTGAAGCTGAGCGTATGCTATTCGTAACGAATATACACTAAAAGGAAAAAAAATTCAACACCAAGAAAAAGTTATTGTAGAGTAATGAAATTTGGACAGTACATTTATCTAGTTAACATGTTTAATTGATTAAATTTTCAAGATCCCAGGTTAGTTTAAGCTCAAGAAAATGCATTTGAAATGGGAAATGCTGTTAGATTAATAGCCGGTGTAACCTCCAGAATTTTGAATGTAAGACTGCAAGTGTGCATGCATTGTGTCATATAGGTGCCGAATGTCACTTTATGATATGGAGTTCCATGCTTGTTGTGCTAATACTGGGACGGCCAGTGGTGGCTGTGGAGGATGCTGGAGTTGTAATCCAATGATATCCCATAGGCGCTCAATTAGAGACAGATCTGGTGGTCACGCAGGCAAAGGTAACACATTAACACTGCGTTAATATGTTAGCGTTATCCTGCTGAAAAACTCTCCCTTCAATGCTGTCTATGAATGGCCAGTACTATAGGTCGAATTATCAGACTGACATACAAATTTGCAGTCAGTGTGTTTGAGATAACCACGAGAAGGCTCTTGCTGTCATAGGAAATTGCTCTCCAGATCATGACTCCAATGTTGGTAGAGTGTGTCTCGGCAGCAGACAGTTCGGTTGCAGGCGTTCTCCTGACCTCCTTCTGATCAACATAAGGTCATCCCTGGCACCAAGGCAGAGCTTGCTTTCATCATATCCACTCCGTCCTCCAATGAGCTCTGGCTAGACACCACTGGCGTCCCAACGGTAACGGATTGGAGTCAATGGAATACACGCTACAGGCCGCCTGGCTCGGAGCTGTCCTTAAAATAACCGATTTCTAATAATTAGTTGTATCATTGTGGAACCAACTGCAGCTTGAATTTCTGCCACAGACGCAGTACGATGCATCACAACCGCACGCCAAATACGACGGTCTTCCCTCTCAGTAGTGTCACGTGGCCACTCGGAGAATCCGGTCTTCTTGAGGCAGTACCATCTCTTGACCACTTCTCCTATTAATCATGCACACTTGACACATTCCTACCAAGTCTTTCTGCAATATCCTGAAAAGAAAACTTTCCTTCTCGTAGTCCTATAACTCGACCTAGTTCAAACTCGATGAACTGTTGATAATGTCTTCTTCGTCTCCTTAATGACATTTTGGGCGAACATCAACATAATACGTCAAATTTCGCAGACAAATAATACTAACGAACTTTACGGCACACGTTTAAAGCAAACCTGATTTGTTCAAGTCCTGAGTGGCGCTACTAGCGCCACATTTAAGCGCGAAATTTGAACCGATGTTATCTTTCAGATGTATAAACACGCCTACCAAATTTCGTTTATCTAACACAAGTCTTTCTTGGTTTTGGGATTTTTTCCATCAGAGTATTATAACATTTTTATCATCTAAAAAGTCTCAAAAGAGCAAAAGAAAAATTAAATCAAATAATTTCTTTTTTTTAAATCTTATTTTAAGAGGAGCATAATTTAATTATGCCCTTCCTTAAATTTGAGTAACAAAATCTTTACTCGTATCTTTTACTGAGTGCCCAATTGTAAGTTCGGTCAATCCACTTTCGACTGCACTGGAGCAATGTAATCCTGATGGCAGAAAATCTCGTTAGAATTATGATTGACCCCAATGTTGTCTAGAATAATTTAAATTTAAGTCACACTCTGAAGCAACACAATGACTACTGGCAACGGACTTCGAATATTGAGCTTAGCTCAAGTGACGAGGAAGGTATCTGAGCTAGTGCTCTCTCTCCTAACTTCCTCACCATACCAACGGGTGGACTTTGAGCCTCGATAGATTTAATATGCATCAGTCTCTCTGTATGACGGATATGCAATGGTGCTAGGTTTCGACCCCACGACTCGACAACGTCCACACAAGTTCGTGGCCAAGACCACTTGGCTACCGTGACCACCTTGTAAAGCCGAGAGAAGTAGTTGTATATATAGTTTGGAGTATAGGATGCAAAGGTGCTTGATCATGATTCTAAATTAAGAAATTCATCCGGAGAAATATAGTTATCGAAAATTAATTAATTAATTAATTAATAATATCAAAGGATGATGCACTCTTAATGATTTTCTCAAATCTCGTCTAAATAATATAAATAGCTTCTAACAGCATAAATTCTTATCGATTTCATTTTGTTCCCTGAATTTACCTTTTCTTTTTAAAATTAGCCTAAACTTTTAATTTTGAACATGAAAGCCTTTGAGAAACGGTTGGTTCAAAAAACAAGTTCTTTGGTTTTAAATGAGTTTCTCAGATTTTTAACTTTTGTGTGTGTGTATAGCATTTCTTACTCAACAATTTTTCAAAATTTTAAGCAAAAAAAAAATTACTCAACAATTAACTTAAATCAAAAGATGATTTTTGCCTAAAAATATTTTAAAGCTAATGAAAAGCATTACTATCATAAAAAAGAAAAAATTAGTCTTCAGTTTTTTTAGATAATTAGATATCTCACGTCATATAAAACTTTTTAAGTTTAAAATTTCACGCAATTTCCTCAATAGTTCAGGATATATTGAAACTTATAATCGGAAAGCGGTGAGCTTTAAGGATTTTGGATTAGTCCATTGCGCTATAGGGACACAACGAATGATTTTCCTTTCTATATATGCTGTTGGACTATTATTTCTGTTTGTTACCAATTTTTTATTTAATAAATGAGCTTATGTTTGAGAAAACTGTATATTAACATCAAATGTCACTCATTACAAGTTTAAAAAAATAAAAGCAATGTCCATACATTATGCTTCATTATTAATTGCCCATCATTATTTTCTATGCCTTTTATGATGCTTTAAGAATTCTCCAAAGTTACAAAAGTAATTTTGCAAAATATTTTTCCATTGTTTTACTGAACATAATATAACTTTGTATTACATTTTTTCATTTACATACACTTATAAAAATATTTCTTGAATATGAAATTCATTTTACACACATATGTAAAATAATGAACAAAACATATATTTCTGCCTTATAACCATATATTTTTGAAAAATACATTAAATTAGCATTTTTTGATTCTAAAAAATATGCACTATTTCTTAAAACTGTAATAGCCTGTGCAACGCAAAGAAATTTCGAAAAAGTGTATTTTACTGAAGCTTTTACTTATGTAAGTACAGAAAGACCGTGCAAAGCCTGGTCATACAGCTATTATATATATGAATATCTATGAAGCTAACGATCAGTTTCTAGTACAATTTAGAACCTGATCTTTTTTTTTTAGCTTAAGTTATTCTTTACTTAATACTGCAAAAAAAAAGGGATTCTATAAAAAGAAAACGCTGTTTTTGAAGTTTAGTAATTAGGTAAATTAAGTGAAGTTTAGTAATTAGGTTAATTAATGTATTAAATCATAATTTAGTTCCATTTAATCTGTTATCAGCAATATTAATTTTATTCGGCTTCAATGAGAATTAAGAAAATTATTAAGAGTGTCCAAATTTTTATGACTGTGTATCGGATAGTTATTATTAAATATTTGTTGAAATACTAGTCTCTTATTCATTATTTTTTAAATATTTATTTTCAGCTAACAATCCTTTACCAATATGTGTTGGTCTTCCTAATTTTAAATTCATTGCTGATTTGTGTTTTGAATTTTATGATGTCCAAATCTTCAGAGAAAAATTTCATTTCTGCTTGACTCTACGACCAAGAATAATGATGAAAGAAGTTGCAAGCATAAAAGTCGGATGCTTTACTTTTAAAAATGAGAAGAGGAAACCTGTAAATGGGAAAGGCTGAGAAGAGAGCCTGGTTAAAGATAAGGACATTTAATTCAATGGCTTTAAAGCTTATCAAGGTGTTAAATTTGAATTTGCATGTAATAATTTTAAATGAAATTAAAAAATTTGCCTTATTACAATATGGTAGTGATTGGAATCTTGTTTTGAATTTCAATGTTTGTATGCTGCTTTTTGTTATTTGGTAACAAGGCTATGTGAACAAATACTTAACTTTAATAACGTAATAAAACTTAATTTTTAATATCGCTGAGGCATCCTTATGAGCTTTTTCATTCATTGTAATAAATTTCTTAAATATTTAAAGATTTAACATCTTAGCCCTTAATGTGTATTTTTAATAGATTGATAAAACCGTTTAATTCTGAAGAATACATCTCATACATCTATACTCATACATCTATAAAGATAAATTAGATTATATCAGCTCTGGGAAAAATAATATATATATATATATATATTTAATATATATATATATATATATATATATAAATATATATATTGATAACGCTGATCTTATTTAATTTTTATATCTTTAACCAAAAATTCTAATTTCTTACAAACCCAGTTTCTTAATTTAACATCGCATCATGACTTAAGTTAAAATTAGTTAAGTTCTTTAAATTAACAGTCCGATCGTATTGATAACAATTAATTTTATTGGATAACATATTTAAGTAACTATAATTTACTTCACAACAAGATTAAAAAAGCTTTGAGAGAGAGAAATGGATGGTTAATTCTCAAGGTCTAGGATCTTAATATCGGGGTGCGTCCCCTTTTTTGTTCTATGACTCTTCACTTCTAAATTCTAGCGCGGACTATCCACTTAATTACCTCTGATTGGAGCGCAGATAGGTTCATTGACGCACCCCAAAATTTATAGTCCAATGATCAGGCGTGGGAAGCTGGGCAAACCCCTCAGTGATGGGAAAAGAAAACGAATTCCAAAAAACTGACTTTGAAATTTTGAGGTCTGCTGAATAAATCTGTTCTCTGGCCTCCCATCACTGTATATCCCTTGGTTAAATGATGACTAGCATATTTTTGAAAATGTGGAAATTTTATACCCTCCATCACATTATTAGGTACTGTGACCACAAATTTGACAATTTTGCTGTGATTTTTTCACTAACGGGATCTTACACAACCGTGCTATTCATCATAATCAGAAAAAAAATTTCTGGTTTAGTTAAAAAATTAATGCAGTTTGTGTAAGTCGTGGTTTGAGAAAAAATGTTACCTAACTTTGACTTTTTATAAAGAAATATACTATATTACCCTCAGCAAATTATTTTTAAAGAGAATCCATTTAGTTGAGATTCCAAAATAACTATGCTATTCGATACGAGTAAGACGGATAGCGACGCGATGCCTAGTGATTGGAGTCATTCTGCGCACTTCATCTTCTTTGTTGTAATAGCATCATTATCTATTTCCCTCTGTCGCTCTATTTATTTTATTGGCCGCCACACATGTTCTTATTGTTCCATTTCTCAGAATCTTTGAGAGCACACAAGAAACGTTATAGCATTTGGTTTTTAAAATGATGTTCCACTTTATTCCATTGTTCAATTATATTTAAAAAGTGTAATACTCTGTGTCTCAATGCAGTTGCTTCTCATTTCTTTGAGCGAAGGATTACTGGCTTAAAGTGGAAAATATTCGGTGAATTGAAATACAGAATGTATAATTGAGATATCATTTTAATATGAATTGATTTTACGTTCAAGTTTTATTATTATTAAAAAAAGAAAGAAAATAAATACCAAAGAGAATTTGTTATCGAATGCACTAACAAATATTAATATTTTCGATAAAAAAAATGCATTGAAAGCATGCAGTTAATGATACTATGTTAAAATAAAATATTTGTACTCTACAATCGGAACAAATTATGTTAAAGAAAATATTTTTTTTTATAGATAAGTTCATATGTAATTTTTATGGATAAATTTTTATGTGGTCAAGGGATAATACATTATTAATCTGTTATTCTCAATTGTTTTTAATAGCCATTCGATGTAAATCTTTTATAAAAAAAAATCTAGATCTTTTTTATTTAAAATAACTTTTTTTATATTTCTTAAGACATTAAAAAAACTAAAAGAAAAACAGCTAGTAATTTTAAAAAAGAAAATATCTAAGAATCAAGAAAACAAGCTAGCAAGAATAAATCGGAAACGTACCTTTTAATGCAAGTAGACTATTTTAAAGATATAACACGCACAAAAATATAAGTATCGTAAAATCAAGAAAGTTAAAAATACACTCACTTCCAAAATTAAGCACGAAGATGTAAAATGCAAAAAAATCAACAAATACTGTTTTGATTGACACAAAATTTGGCAGTAAAGTAGCATATATATTTATACATAAAACAAAATCAATAATTATATACAGAAATAAAAACAATATTAAATTTTTGTAAGTTACCAGATAATGTTATACTGGAGACTTGAACAGAATTATGTATAAAGTGAAAATAAGCAGCATAAAATGAAAAAAAGGACATTAATAGGGTATGTGATTCCCCCTCATCTGTATGCAAAGTTTACACCTTCTGATCATGCTTTCAATTAGGTCGTCAACCACCGCAGAATTAAGCAATCGCCATTCTTCTTGTATAGCAGTTTCCAGCTCAATAAGAGTGGCTGGAGGTGGGAAACGTGAAGATACAGCACGGCCGAGAGCATCCCAAAGATTTTCAATGGGATTAAAATCGGGCGAATATGCTGGCCACGCCATACGCGCAATCCCTTCACTCTCCAGGTAGTCATCGACGATGTCAGCTCTATGGGGATCTGCGTTATCATCCATTAAAACAAAAGTAGGGCCAACTGCTGCATCGTACGTACAACTTCTCGATACCGGAAGTCACAGAACCCCGTTTAAAGATGTGCAGGTCGGTGCGGTATCCTAATGAAATCCCTGCCCACACCATAATGCTTCCGCCTCGGAATGCGCGATGTTCGGTGATGTTTTGGGGCTTATTGCGTGTTCCTTGTTTACGCCATATCCTTATACGCTTGTCATCTGGCTCCAGAGCAAATCTTGACTCATCAGTAAACATGACATTGCCCCAGTCAGACACAGTTCAATTTCCATGTTCCCGACCCCAATTTAATCATGCCCCTCTTGCTTGGACGGATAGAGGAACACAAAGGCTTTTGGGTACAGGTTGTATGGTCACATGAAATAATGAGACTGTTATGTATTATATGGAGTAGGGTTTCTAAAATATGTTGAGTGGTAACAAAATTAGGAAAACAAGGTTTCAATTCAAATGTCATCCTTGTTACTTGAGTATAGATTGAAATTATAAGTTCCGTCCTTGTGTAGGATGATAATAGAGTATGATAATTAACATTATATTAAATCTTTAAGTAAAATGCCTTTAATCTCAATTGTATAAGTTAGTTCGAATTTTAATATATTTTCTCTTGTGGAATGAGTGAGTGAATATTAACGTCGCACTGTTCAGATACTTGAGGGCTTTTGGCGATGGACCTCGTAATTTTGAACCATAGTCAAGTGATGAGGACGACACCTGAGCTGGCATCCCCCTCTCCTATAGCTACCACACCACACCAACGGGAGGATGTTGGAGCTCTCAGCAGATTTAACATGCATCACTCTCCTAAACGGTGGATTTTCAGCGGTACTAGGTTCGAATTCATGACACGTCTGCTACGAGTCCGCTACCTTGACCACTAGACTACCGTGACCACTTCTCTTGTGGAAAAGCTATTTTTAGGATTTTGTGATATAATTTTTATAATTCTACTAAGTACAGTCGAACCTCCATATTGCGAACTTCTATACTGCGAATTTTTCCATATAGCGAACTTATTCCTGGAATCAAGAACATTTCCCGATTTTCTTCGTAAAATAACCTCCCTACAGCGAAGTATATTTTCTATATAACGAACTTTTTCTCTTGTGGTTCAATTTTTTTCTCCCCTTTTTTAAAGTATTTCTGGACATTTCAAGTTGTTCTCTTTTTCAACACATTTCATGAACTGGTTTTATTAGGTGCCTAACTCACTGAGAGGAATAGAATTCTGGATATTTCATCCAAGAAGTGCAACCTTTAACCCCAATTGTCCAGTTCCCTGGAAACATCTTCGATATCCCCATTCATCCTCTGTGGTCTTGTGTCCTTGAATTAGTCTCCATTCATCCGACTGTATATATATATGTGTGTGTGTGTGTGTATATATTTAGCTTTGTGAGGAAATATTCGAAAAGAATTAATTCTCTGATATATTGAAGTCCTCATTTGTTTGTTTTTTCAAAAAATTTAGAGACGTGTCGGTTCTACCAAGTAGATCATTCCGTTGTATAAGAGTAAAAAAATTTTAATGGTAACCAATTATGATTATAGCAATATAATACATAAAATATTTGTTAAATTTAGAATTAATATCAGAATTAATCATAAGTGCTTTCAAATTATTATAAGTCAATATTTCATTAAATAATGATCTAAAATATATATATATATATATAAATGTTAATTAAAGTATGTGACTACCCAAAATTCTCTCTCGCCGTTTTGGTGAAAACTTTCAAAAGTTTTTTTTATGCTTTTATTTAATAGCGCACACATTTAAGATTTCAAAAACACTCTATTTTTGTTTCTACGATATTTAGAAGCAAAGTTATAGCAAAATTAGTAAACCGGAAATGGAATTTACAAAACCGGAAGTAGATCCCTACAAAAAATATTTTTAAGATATTGAATTGAAATTTTCAAAACATGTTTTATTTAGTTCTATCTGTGTTATGAATCAAAATCTGTTCTCTGTGTATATATTTATGTACTTTAGTGCTTTTTTATGAAAAAAAATATCATTAATTTTTTAAAAAATCGTGTTGTTGCATAACATTTGGCATATTTAAAAAACTTTCAAAAGTATTAAAAATCTTTTAATTTCTAGCACATATAAAGATGTTATTCACGTACTGTATAAATATTATTTGAATACATACATTAAAATTTTGTGTAACTGCAATTTTTCATCAAAATTTCTCTGAAAACGACAATTGTAGTAGTCGATAAAACTTCTCAAGAGAAAACGACAAAAGGTAAAAAAAAAGTATGAATTATTTAAACATGAATCTAAAGAGATCTTGACCTATAAATATGGTGAGTTTAAAAAATGTACAATTAGTACAAATTTTTTTATAATGTGTTAAAGTATTTAAATGCGCATTTTCTGAGAAACTATGTTTTTCAATTTTTTGCTTCATGGTAAAGTCCACTACAAGTTTTCTTTTTAAGATATTGAATTGAAATTTTCAGAAAATGTTTTATTTAGTTTTATATCTGCAATATATACTATTATCTAATCTCTGTGCATATATTTATGCATTTTATTGCACTTTTAGTGAGAAAACAACATTAGTTTCTTGCAAAATATTGAGTTCTTGCAAAAAAATTGACATATTTCAAAAACTTTCAAAAGTATTAAAAATCTTATAGTTCCAAGGACAAATAATGATGTTATTTATGTACTGTATAAATATTATTCGAATATATTAATTAGAATTTTCAACACAAGCCTTACCGTAAGTGCAATTTTTCACTAAAATCTCACTCAAAATTCCCAATATATCCAAAATTATTTTTAATTTTGTCGGAATTGTACTTGAATTCCTAGTTTTATGCCCCATTTCAAATAAAAAAAGTGTTTATTTAGTTGAAAATTTATTAATTTAAAAAAAAGTGCTCCGAAGGTAGTCACATACCTTATGCTGCATAATTCGACTACATACTTTTGCTAATAAAGCAAAACATAACCTCTTGGAAGTACTAAATTAAAAGCTCAATATAAAGCTTTTCCTTTAAGAATTAAAATAAAACTTTTTGGGGATGAAATTTTAAATAATGGTGAAATAATGAGATTTCAGTGATTGAAGATTGTAAAAAAATTATTAGTAAAAAAAAAAAGACCGTTTTATTTATAAGTTGTTCTCAATCAAATAAGCAACTTTAGGAAGTAAATGGGATATTTTGTCAAATTCTTTTTAAAATCTCAGTTTCCCGATTTGATCCTGATAAAAGTATGAAAAAATATCAGAAACTAAAATAAACTCTCTGGGTCAAGTTTCAAAAGTCATTTTAATTGTATTTCGAATATAATTTTAAGTACCAATTTGTAGAATTTAATTTAAGGTTGCATATTGGTCCTAGATAACCAATGTGAATCGAGTAAATTACCCCATGATCAGAATCTTCATGAAGCATTGTATTGTTACAAAAAATGCTTCTCGAATTTAGTGAAGCCATGCATCAAAAGGATCCTGAACTTTCCGAAATCCACAATTCTTGTTGATCTTATTACTTGTACAA
>BMAU01015908.1:0-31424 GCA_019973935.1 Trichonephila clavipes
TACACAAGTAAAAATATAAAACTGAAATATAAATTATGAGGATCATTTTAAAAATTAACAGTAATTAAATGCATTTATATAAAATATGTTTAACATTTATTAGAATAGAATTAATTTGGACTATCTCACATCATACCACATGTTTCACTGATTGAGAAACAGCTGACAGGTGCAGCCATCTAGTGAGGGAAAATCTCCACAGAAACTGTCCTTTATAAGTTCATTAAAGAATTTGCATATATTGATGGGAAAACTGTTTGTCTTAGTAAGTTTTTAGTGTTAAAATTGTAATTGAAATTTTTAAATTTTATACTAATATAATTCTTTAATATTTTAACTGCAAAAAAAAATCACTATTTTATCAGTGTTTTCAAATTAAGAGAAAATAAATTGATTTTCTGTAATCGTATTTTTGTTTTGCTTCACTCTTAAAAATTTCACTGGGAAATTTGGAAGTGATTGTGCTAAACATGATCCTTTTGTTTTTGTTATTTTACCATTCATTACACGAGGGATATTTTTTTTAAATATTAAATGTTTATACATATCTTTTAACATTTCAATATGATTACATCGTTAATCATAATGAATAGTTGGATAATGATAATGCTTGCAAGTATATAGTATTTATTTAATGTGTTCATTTGGTTAACGGATATGTTGTAGTCATGGCAAAAGGAATAGCAAATTAAGTTACAAGAATTTATTGATTTATTTTAAACTTAAGGAGAGAGAAAGAATTTTATTCAACACACCCCTACAACAGCTGTTCAACAAAAGAGGCAGAATTATCCCTTCATATACTCAGATCAGAAAAAAATACCATGTATTAAAATAAAGAGAAATATTAATCATTTTTAAAAATTCAAATGTGTGTGGTTTTAGGGAAAAGTGTTTCAATCTCATAGTATGGCACATGAAAGCTATTAAGATATTTTTTCTAGGAAAGGCAAATTAATCTGTCAAAATACGAGGTCCAATCCTTTAAAGGCTGAAATGAAATGAGATTTGCATTTTGAAAACATGGGTTTCCTAAATATGATTTAGAAAAAATTTATTTAAGGCTGCACAGTATCCTTTTTCAAAAAAATTTTTGGAGACAGTAACAGTAAAAATAATTTGTTTTATATTCAGATAAAATAATTAAGTTGATCCCAGAAGTAATAAGTAAGTTTGATCAGCCATTGTTTTACAATTTTAAAAAATTATGAATTTTTGAAATTTTTCAAACTTTTATAAAATGTTAATCTTTTTAAATTGTTTAGCCTTTTTAAGTCATTTATATTTCTCAGATTATTGAAAACAAAAGTTAGTATGGATTTGAAAATGTATTCCCTTGTTGATTTTTAATAAATTTTTTTCTAGAAAAACGAGAAAAACACGAAAATTTTTTAAATAGTAACTTAAGCATTTTTTAAAACAATAACTGGAGATCTCAGCCCTAAAACCATACTAACTTTTATAAAACATACATTTGGGAGTATATACAAAAATTTCAAGGTTCTATGATGAACAGATAAAAAGCCTTAGGAATTAGAAAACGCTTATACCTTCTAAACTGAAAGTTTGAGAAAAACGCATTTAAAGTTTGTAAAGACATAAAACAAAAACTAATAATGCCAGTAAAGCTCTAATTTTTTAATGTGTTATTTTCCAATGTATGTGTTCTATATTAAAACACCATTTTAATTAAATATGACTGGAAATTTTTTTTTTAATTAAAATTATATTTTTGCATAATGTTGACAGTATTCGTTACAGTGACAGTTTATTCAGCTTCATCTTAACTTAATATTTTCACAAAGTCTTGAAATACAAAGCATTTATGTACAAAATAATAATGATACTAACTTTTGCTAAAAATAGCCCAGGTTTGTTCATAAAAATTAATTTTTTTTCAGTTTTAAATCAGGCAGTTTATAGGAAGTTTTACCTCTTGTTGTATCACTTTAAAATACTAAGATATAGTACTACAATATGTTTACTATAATGTAGCTTGGTACATTAAGGAAATGTTCAGTTTTATCTGCAATACTTAAATTCAGAATACTTGTATTCGGAAATCTAATTGCAGTATCTGATTTTTAGATACATTATATTTTCGGTAGTATTCCATCTCTTCAAAATATTGTTTTTCTCAGCAACCTGAAAATGTTTTGGCATTTTCTCAACAGGAAAAAATTAATGATAAAGCTTATAAGTTATAGAAACTATTTTTTAAAGAAAAAATTGACCTTGAAATCAATATTTATTAATTAATTAGTAGAATTTAAAAAACCTAAAACATAATTAAGCAGGAATGATTTTACTAATGAGAAAATTGGAATTAATAATCATTTCACACTAAAAGAGCGGAAAAATACTTTAAAATGAAACCAAAATCAAAACCATAGCTCAAAAAACTTCAAATATCTTAAAAACTAATTTGTTAACAGATCTGAAATTTGGTGGCAAGCTTCTCAATGATATGAGCCACAAGTAAAATGCAAAAAAAAAAAAAAAAAAAAATTAGGTAATTATGAAATTAGTAGGGTACTGTGTAGTCTTAATTTTAAATTAATATTAAGTTGTTACATATGTATACACATACAAGTGTGTTTTCTATGAAACAGGAATTGAAACATTCAATTTAAAAAGGTAAACTTGAGTAGTTTTTAGAAAAAAAGTCATTTATAATAACGGAACTGTTTCTTATCAAGTTAGAAATTTGACTTCAAACAACATCACATACTTTTCTTTTCATTTTCATATTATAGTGTAGACAACTGATATATATAGCAGGAAAATGATGAAATTAAGGCTTTCATGAAATCCCTAAGGGGGTTGATCAATTCACACAAGATGTTAAAATAACATCTCTTTAGGTCATTTCCCTGATGAAAGTGATTTGATCATGAAGCTGAACTGTTTTAGTGAAATGATGAAATGAACAAGTCAGCATTTGTAGAGCTCTGTTTTCGCTTGTTACTACTGCCTTTTACCTGTCTCCTCATCTGTGCCAGGCTTCTGACGTGATGCACCAAAACACAATGACCTAAATATCATTTTTTAGTTTTGTTTAGTTATATTCTCTTTGCATTTTAATATTACGACTGATATATCACTTTTGTATGTCTGAAAAATAAAAACTGAATAAAACTTTAATTCAAAAATGTAAACAAAAAAATCAGGGAATTCGACCACGCTCTCTTTATAGATAAAAAAAGTTTTTTGATAGTAAAAAAAAAGTATTTTAAAAAGGGAAATAAAATAACTAAAAAAAGGTGTTACAAATAAAGCAGGATATTTCTGAAGTACTACATTAATGTGTAATTTTTTAAAACAAATATTTGAAATTCTACAAATATATATATTTAAAAAAAAAATACCAGCTTTAGTATCTAATTATTTTTTTAATTAATTTCCAATAAATAATTTGTAATTCAATAATTATTGTTTCATTAATTACTCTTCTTTTAATAAGGCACCATATTTGCTAAATAAAAACTTATAAACTCTTGAGGATATTATTTCATCATTTCACTGAAACAGGTTTGGGATTTGATCAAATCACTTACTTTTCTTAGGGAAATCACCTTACAGAGTTCTAATTTTAACATCTTGTGAGAATTGATCATCTCCCTTAGAGATTTGATGAAATCTCTAATTTAATCATTTCCCTGCGACATATGTACTTTATTTTTTTCATTTTTATTGCACCATAATGTTTATAAAAATTTATGTACAACAACTTGCCATCTGTCAAATTTAGTTTCATTCGTTACAATATAATTGTCCTTCCCTTTTTTATGTAAATTCTGCTTACAAGTTTTAAATATCAAGATAGTAACAGGTAAAAAACCCATATTTTTACAATTTTAACTTATATACAGCAGTCAAAATAAGTATTCGACATGCAACGATTTCTGCGAATATTGATTTTAAACACTTTAATATGTGAACCATGTTTTGTTATTTGTTGCACGTAACAGTTCAGTTTCTAATGTAGAGGATTTTGTACTTACTAAAACAAACGTAAGAAAAAAAATCACCCCTGGTATTTTCAAATGCAGTTTGGCAAGCAAAATAAGTATTCGACATAGGAGGTTTTGATAAATTTTTATACCTAGAAGCAAAATTACCATTAAGTGTGGTTACAAATTTTTGTAATTCAAAGCATTTGACTATTTTTTAGGGCATTTAGAAGGCTTCATTTAAGCAATGAGCAAGATGGGCCGAAAACAAGGAGAGTTATCGGTGGAAATTAAAAATGTAATCATATTGCACTTTAAAAATAGGTAATCTGAAAACAAAATTACTGCTATTGTAATCAGGCCAAGAACAAGTGTGCACTTTATAATTAAAAAGTATAAAGCGCAAAAATCGGTTGATAACAAGCCAAAATCTGGTCGACTGAAAAATTTTCCGAAGTGGTGGAGCAATGGCTTGTACGTCAAATTAAAAAGGAACCCCAAACCAATGCATCAAATTTGGCAAAAGTTATCAAGGATTGTTTGGATATAGATGTTACGCCCCAAACTGTTAGAAATTATCTGCATAATAATGGATTTAAGGCTAGAACTGCTCAAAAGAAGCCATATATATCCAAAAAGAACTGAGTGCAAAGACTGGAAATTCATAGAAAATATGCAAACAAGCCAATATAATTTTGACTCAATGTTATTTTTGCAAACGTGTGCAAATTTAATATTTTTGGGTGCGAAAGGAAGATTACAGTGTACAGAAAACGCAATGCTGAGTTGGAAGAACGAAATATTGTGTCCACAGCAAAACATGGAGGAAAAGGTATAATGGTTTGGGGTGTATGGCTGCTTTAGGAGTGGAAAATGTTGTAATTAATTGCATAATGGATAATCTATATTGCATACAGATTTTAAAAAAAAAATTTGGGTGCCAGTGCTGAAAAATTGGGAATCGAGGAAGACTACCAGTTTTACAAAGACAATGACTCAAAACACTCCGCTCACAATACAAGGTTTTGGCTGCTATACAACTGCCCCAAAGTTATAAAAACACTCGCCAAATTCCAAACCTCAACCCAATTGAGCACCCGTGGAGTATATTGGGAAAAAGATTAAGGGAGTGCCATTTTTCCAACAAACGTCAAAAGGAGTAGATCCTTAGACAAGAATGGGCAAAAATTGACCAAGAGGTGACAGAAAATTTGGTTAAATCAAAGCCATAGTGTTTATAAAAAGTCACCCTACGGAATGGAAGAGTAACTAGATATTAGTTTTATATTATTTGAGTTATTTTCATTTATTTTTATGCCTTGTCGAATACTTTTTTTGCTTGTTTAACAGCTTTTGAATGAAATAATGGTCATTTTGTTGATTTATTACATTTTAATATATTGCAAAATATGCTGAAATACTTAATGATTTTTTGTTTAAAATCAATAAAAATTGTTTTGCTTTCGTATACAGTTTTTATTTATTAATTCAATGTTATGCAGAAATCTTCACAAGATGAATATTTTTTTTGACTGCTGTATATGTGTGTGAGGTGTGTCTGTTAAATAACGAGACTGATGTTATAAAGCATTTTATTTTCATTTCTTACATATATTGACATATTATCACCTTCAATATACATCTATAATCTATCCCTTCAACGCTCCATGTGAATCTTCTTTTGTTCCTAACACTGCTGGAAAGCCATCTGTCAGCTCCTTTACTACGCATGCCGCTTTCTCTTTCACGATTTCAACAGGCTTATATCTTGTTCCTTTTAATGCAGATTTCATCTTAGGGAACAGGTGGAAGCCTCATGGCGCAAGATCCGGTGAATAAGGTAGGTGGTTTAACACTGGGATACTGTACTTTGGTTGAAACCTCTTGACAGACTTTGTGGAATGAGCCGTCGCATTGTCTTGATGAAGTACTCATGATATCCTTTTCCAATTCGGGTCCATTTTATTGCAATTTTTCCTTATTCTTTCTTGAAGTTTAGCCAGAACAAGAAGGTAGCAATATTGATTAACTCTAGTATTTTTGGCTCTCGAGGAAGATGGACTCTTCCACTATTTGGATTGGCGCTTCGTTTCAGGATCATAAATAAGGAACCACAATTCGCCACACGTTATTATCCTTTCCAATAATTTTTGGTCGTTTTCAGTGGCATTCAAAGTGTCATAGTAAACATTTCTGCGAGCTTTTTGTTGTTCAAACGTGAAATTTTTAGGTACCGTTTTCGCACACACCTTTTTCATGTTAAAATTTTTATGTTAAATTTGCCAAATGGATGCTTTGTTAATTCCTACAGTCTTAGCAAATGCACGAATATTTAACCGACGGTCACATTGAACAAGAGATTCACGGCTTTTTTCTACATTGTCATTCATTTTTGAAGTGGAAGGCTGACCCAAGCGTGAATCACCTTCAACACCTTCTCGGCCTACGTGAAACCACTCTAAAGCACGTATTTGTGATGTTCATTGCCATACACTTTTTTTTTTCATTAAATTAGTTGAGTTTTGGTCGTGGTTTTTTGAAGTTTTATGCGAAAATTCACAATTAGTGGCTCGATTGTTACACTTATAATTTTTTCGGCGAAACAAAAAAATAGCTAGATGGATTTGATTACAAAAGCGAGAGAGAGAGAAGCACTGTATTCGAAAAAGAATGCTTCATTCTAAATAACTGTCGGACGCTGGCGTTTGGCGCATTTGTAATTCTTTTGTTGCAGTGCCAGTCTTGTTGCTTAGTAGCCACACCTCATATAGTTGGGAAAAAATCACTTAATTTTTTTGTTTTGTTTTTGTTTTTCTGTTTCTGTACTTTAAAGTGTACCATTTGCTCAGTCTATTTGTCAAAATGCATAATGTTCATCAAATCCCCAAATAAGGCTAAACTAAAAATTGCTTCAGCTTTTTTTAAAATTTTGAATAAATCTGCGTAAATTCATATTTTGTAAAATGCAATACAGTTGTGCGCTTTTGAAATTAAATATTAGATAAATGAGAAAGAGAGAAATTACGTTTTGAAAACTTTTGATGTATTAAAGCAGAAAAATAATAATTCTGACTTAAAATAATATTTATGAAGTCTTTTATGCGCTATCTACCAATAAGTCCTGATCTAGGTCACATCTTCTGTATGTAATTATCGTAAGGAAACAGCATTGTCATTAATCACATGCAAGATGTCACAAAATTCAGAATTGTCTGACTTCGAGAACAGCGTAATTGTCGGATATCTTAGAAATGACCGATTCTTAAGGGACATAACTAGTGATTTTAACATTCCAAAATTGACAGTGGCTTCTGTGAGGAGGAAGTGGGAGGTGAATGGGGATTGTCGGTATGTGCTTTGACCTGGCAAACTCACGAAACTAAGGCATAGAGACCGACGAGTGCTATTCAAAGAAATTTGAGGAAACTGTATTAAACCAATGCCCCACATACTCCTGGAGTTCCGACAAGCATCCGAGACTGTTGTTTCAATATTGCCATCTAGAAGGAAGTACATTTGCTTAATTTCCATGGTCGTGCTGTCGCCCTTAAGCTTTTGATTACAAAATCCAACGAAGCTGTTTCTTTGAGCTAGTGCAAGTCACTTCGAAATTGGACCAGAGAGGACTGGAAACAGTTCTCTAGAGAAATGGTCTTCAAACTTTTTTGACTCATGGAACTCTTAGAATTATTATAAGGGGATATCGTGCAGCCCCATTCCACACACACTTAAAAGAATATGTCTTAAAATAATATTTAAAGTAGATCAACATTGTATAAATGCTTTATGTAAAGACATTTAAAAAACAGAACTGTATTTGTTATTTAAAAACTTACTCCAATTTTAATATAATTTACTCTACACTATTAAAATTCTTAGGTAAACAAACGTATCTATACGACTAGGTGTACCTTCTCACGAACTGCACAACGCAGAAACTCGCCGAATGTATCAAAAGAACAGGAATTATCCGAAGAATCCGTTTTGACCATTTATATTCCGATAGTGCAATTAGTTAAAAATATATTATTTAAAAACCTTAAAACACATAATTATTGCCATTTTTCCCGCAAGACGGTGAAGTTCCAATTTTCCGGCCGATCTAATTTTTTTTTTTTTATTTTATCCCAGACGTTTTTAAAACACGATCTAATTTTTTTATGAGACTCAAGTAAAAAATAATTACAGAATCGGAAAGATAATTTACTTCGCCACGATACGGTATAATTTATCTTACGAAATAATGATATTTTCTATTTTTTACGATTTTTTTCTAAAATGAGTCAAAATCGATACGTTTTTATGAAAATGATTTCTAAATCGTTCCGATTGCATTTTCTTTCAAGTTAATGAAATGATATTCTACACTAAAAAAATTCAAGCTTCTCTCTTTTAGAATCAGTCATTTAAAAAATAAAATGTCGAAAACCTTATTTTATACGATTTTTCAAAAAATACTCAAAATTTTATTTAAATACCTAATAATTTCTTTATTTATAAAAATAATCTCACGAAACTTTTTTCTCCGTGTGTAGAACTGTATTATCCGTAATCTGTAGTAAGATTGAAAAAATTGCTTAAAAATTACGGTTTATAAAAAAAATTGTTTTTTTCGTTTTTTCCCCTGTTTGCGAGAAATATTTAAGCATTATTTTTGTTACATTTTTTTGGAAAGTAGTTTGATATCCAGGGTAATGGCGGCAAGCAGCGCTTCTTGTTGCTGGAATGGAATTCAATATGGCGTCCTAGCAGTAATTTAATGATACACAATAATTTTAAAGAATTGTTTTGAAATACATTGAAATGTATTTCAAAACAACATAGGAAGAGATTGAGAGTAACCTAGATCAATCAATAAATAGTGAATATCAATATAATATAATAAAAAGTAACATATACTAATATTAGTATTATAAGCAGCATATAATAATCTCAAATAATATAATTTTATCGTAATTATGTATTATATTTTATATAGTATGATTTAATAACATTTTTTTAATAATGAAAATATTATTTAATAGTAATTATTAAAAAGAATAATTATCGTATTGTAAAAAAATAAAAATAATGCATAAGAATACTCATATTACATAATTATAAATAACATCATAATAATTATAAATAAATATTAAAAGAAACAATTATAAATAACCAAGATTATATGATTGTTACATATAGTAATAATTGTATTTTTATGCTACATTATTAATAAAATAATTACATAATATATGTTAAAATTAATAATGAATATCAATTACAAAGTACTGAAAGCTTGCAATATAAAACTTGCACTACAAGTTCCTTCAACGAATTTCATCGAACAAAGAACGTAAAATAAATCGAAAATAAACGATTTATAGCGATAATTAAAAGTACAACACATTCTTTAAAGAAAAAAATATTCTAGTACTCACTCATACTAGAAATATTCATATTCGAAAATAGCACAAAATAAAACAGAAGACGAAAACAATAGAACAGTTACCCTGAAAATGGTTAAATTTTTTAAGAAATCGAATTAAAATCGTCTGAAATTAATAGGGTTACCGCGGGGAAGAACCAATAAAAGTTATTTCTAATATACGTTATCCCCATGGCAATCACATCAACAGATGATAAAAATATCAAGGTAACCATATTGTAATTTTATCGTCCATCTTGGTGAATATAAACAACAACTTGGCGCTATTACCCCGGATATCAAACTGGCACCATTTTTTGTTTAAAAATTACCGTTGTTTTCAATCGATATATGAAGTGTGAAGGCATTAACTTAAAAAAGAAAACCGAAAAAAAACTTGAACAAATGACGCAATGCAAATTAATATCTCTTCCTTTTAATTTTAAAGATCTTTTATTTCTTTTTTTCGGAAGATTTCGTGGATCGGTCGCTTAGAGCGCTGGATGGATTAGTAACTTTTGTACCCGGGTTCGAAACAACATCATCGCTTAGTTTTTATGATTTTCTAAAAAATACTCAAAATTTTATTCGCGCATTTAATAACTTCGCCAGTAATTTTGTAATTGAAAGATAATTTATTTCGTCACAATACAGTATAGTGTTTTTTTATTACAAAACAACGATATTTTACATATTTTATGAATTTTTCTAAAATGAATCAGTATCAATGCGTTTTTTTTATATGAAAATTTTTGAAAAACTCATAATTTGATCTTTTACAGTTAGTGATTTAAAAAATAAAATACCGAAAACTTTTTTTTACGAATTTTTTTGTGTGCAATAATTCATTACTTTTTGTGCCACTAGATGGCTGCACTTGTCAAGCTGTTTAAGATTCGGTGAATGTTCGCTTACTCCAGAGCTCTGATAGCGAGAGGGGAAGGGGAATTTCCATGACAATATGTTAAGCGTTTAAAAATGTTCGTGCAATGCCGAGGGGAAGTAAACCTGTCTGACAAAGAAAAGAAGCGAAATAATTTCGTAATAGGGAATTTTAAGTTATACACTCGGTGAAAGCCCGAGCCGCCAGGCTAAGTGGAGGAGGGGGTGGGGGTGGCAGTCATTTTAAAAAAGAGTATTAGAAGTGCTCATTTTGTCAAGGAGAGGAAAAATTTATTAAAAGTCGAGAAAGCCGGTGCCGCTCCGGGGCATGCAGTTAGTTAATAATATTAACTTTTGATCGAAGTGTCACCTACCCTTGCATTATATTTAATCACTGAGATATGTGTTTGCATTTTTTACACAAATTGTCAAAAACTAGGTCTATTGAAATTATTTGCAGTCGTATTTCATGTTCTGCGTTTGATTTGTTTTTATACTTTGTTTTTGGTGCCAACTACGTTGGGGAATATTTTTATCTTAAATACATTACTCTGAATGGAATTAAAATGTTGAAATTGAATTGAAATGTTGTGTGAGAAATCTTGTGTATTTTGTGTGAGTTTGTAACCTAAAGTTTAGGATCTGTTCTTGTTCAAATTTAAATTTTAACGCCAAATCCATTGATATATCGATAAGTTTCTCCATCCCCTTCATTATATGTGTTTTTTCCATTGAAATGGAAAAAAAAATTGCATTTTCCATTAGAAAATTATTTAGTTTTACAGAACATTGTACCAACGAATATAAAATTATTTCGTCAAACTCGGCGTATCGTAAACAATAGAATATTCACAATCTAATAGGAAGTACGTATAAAGAAAAAAAAACGTTTCAATATTCTATTATATTATAATAAAAGTTTAAAAATTTATTATAAAATAGCTATTATGTAAAAGTAAAATGTTCATTTTCAATGACTAGGGTGAGCACACATTAGATACTTGTAATCATACAAATTTCATAGAGAACGTGAATCCCTTTTGCATACAAATTTATAATTTTCGTTTCAATTTTTTACTGTGGCTTGTGGAACCCTTGCATCTGCCTTGTGGAACACAGTTTGAGGATCACTGCTTCTAGAGTGATGAAGCAATTTTCAATCTCTACCGGTCAGATGGCAGTGTCTGGGTTTGGTATATGCCAGAATGCGTTGTGCTTGCTGGAAAGTTTGACGGAGGTGAAATTATGGTCCAGGGATGTTTCTTGTGGTGTGATCTGGGACTCTTGATTCTAATTCACAATAAGCTCAACACCAACAACTACTAAACTATTCTAGACAAAAATGTTCTGCCTATATTCTCGCAATCTTACGGATTGGATAATTGTTACTTCCAGAATGACAATACCACTTGTCATGTTGCGAGGGACACTATGGGTAAGTATGATGATAATGGGGTGAACCAACTAGACTGGCCTGCCTAGAGTCCAGACTTGAATCCATTAGAAATGGATTGCCGAGTTAAGGGGTGGAGCAACCGTCGAAAATCGACGAAAGAACCTGCATGTCTTCTTCAAGCCGAGGGGAAGAAAATACCTCTGTTCGTTCTCCAAAAACTTGTGAAAAGCATGCCCTAGAGGGCTAAGGCTGTAATTGCTTCAGATGAAAGCTGTACCAACTGTTGAATATGAATGAATATTGTTTATCTCTTTTATCACAGGTGTCTAATTACTTATTGGTAAATCGTGTACATCTAAAGCAGTTTAGCAAGCAAATTTTCCTGTAATAAAAACTAATTAAAGTTAAAAATAAATTATTTATGCTTAATTTCTATTATAACATAAATAGTAATATAAGAAAATACGCTGGATGATTCAAAACAGTGTAAACAAAATGGCATGGGAAATCCGGCATACAACAAGGATAAAAAAATCACACAGGAACGTAGGGTTGCAAATGCTCTCCAGAGCTACTAGAAGGTGTTTAAAGTAATACAAAGACAAGAAATAAAACAATTCCAGATCATTTATTTATGTTAGTCACATGCTACAAATGTGCGATCACTTTAGAAAAGCTCAAAAGTTTTTTTCCAGATGCATTAAGACACATCTGACATAGACGCTGCTTTGAGCAGCACACTTCTTCAGGATACCAGGTGATTCTCGAACACATCCTGTTGCCACAGCAATTCTTCGTATTAAGTCTTCCAGAAATTAAACAGGTGTTTAACAAACAAGTTCTTTTGATTAATCCCAGAAGAAAAAAATCAATTGAAGACAAATCTGCGAGTCTAGGTGGTTATGCAATTGGTTCATTGTGCTGAAATACAAATGTGTTAAAGAACAGACCTAGGAACATCAATCAGCGTGCCTGGTAAAACCTCTTGTAGGAATACAAAATAATGCTGTCATCAAGTCTTTCTAGAAGAATGTACCGACCAAGTCTTCTACAATGCCAGACAACATGTTAAGGGTAAATATGCATTGTGAGGCATGCTTACTTGTAGCATGTGTTTTCATTCGCCCAAATATTCAATTTGAGAACGTTCATCATCACATCATCTAATAAGAACCTAGCCTCATCTTTAAAGATAACCCTTGCTGTGTGTGAAGTGTTGGTCTGCAGCATTTCCTTGCGAAAACCACTGTGCAAATTCCACGCACTTGTAGTCTTCCGGTTGCAAAGCCTAAACTTGTATTTGAAAATGAAACGGATGCAGTCATTCGTCGTGTTGGATATGGGTATCTCGAGATACAACTTGTGAACTAGTTAAAGGATTACGTTTCAGTTATTGGGGAGCGCTTTCGTCTGCAAAAAAGGACCTAGTTGTTCATTGGTGACCAACATCCGGCTTTTGCATGTCGTGGACTAGTTAAAGGATTACGTTTCGATATGCATAGTTCATTGGTGACCAACATCCGGCTTTTGCATGTCGTGGACTAGTTAAAGGATTACGTTTCAGTAACATCGGACCAACATCCGGCTTTTGCATGTCGAAGGAGTCGAGTAACATCGGATTATCAGAGTATTTCTCACGATACCATTTGCACGGCTTCTCGCCCGTTGCAGTTGGCCACGCCTTAAATCAAATGCAAGTAAGCCATTTTGTGGTACGTATAACGAGCCTTGTTACTCCTAATGCATTCATGGCTTGAATCTCCTTTTGCTTAGTATACTGACGCCTTTTTGTGGCGTTATGTTTCTATGTGATTATTGATCATTGTTGTATGCCACGTTATTTTGCAAATGTTTTCTTAATGACACTGTATAAAAGATTCATGGACACATGAATAAAAGTCTTAGAAATCTATTGAAATTCTTGCTGATTTAAAAGCTGTAAAAATAATGGTAACTAAGGATTTCTAGTATTTCTGTTGAAAAAAAATGAAAAAAAAACTTAATTTTTTTTAATGAACTGTGGTTTTTTTCCTTTCTGTCATAAGGCAGGAATAAATTCGCTATTCAAGAGACAAAATCGATTCCAATTATAGTCCCTATTATTATTTCTATATTTGTTCTTTTCATTCTTTCAATTTAAAGCTGATTCTAATAATTTTGATGGAGTAATTCCAATTTAAATTTTAATCATATTTATAATTCAATCTTCTAGTAGCTGAGCTTCAAAATTAAAGTTCTTGTTATATCTTAAATGACATCTTTAAAAAGGTGCTAAAATTTCTATGTATATGTTGCAAAATTAAGACTTCAATTTAATTGAATGAGCTAGTAATATATCAGTATTCTTCAGGTGAAGAAAGGAATAGAAATAAACAAAATCGTTTCGGACCAGGAATGTTCAATTTGGTAATCCTAAAAAATTTTGAATTCAATCATAGAGATAGATTTGTGTTTTTAAAACCTTTCAATCGGGTTTTATTTTTTAAAAAAATAGTGCTAATAGAAAATGAAATTGATGCACTTTTTCTTGCTTATTAATAAGAGGTACTGCGGAATGGTGAAAACAGGTGAATTACTTTGAACAAATTAAACAAAAATTCATGTATAATTAATAATTTTCATTCGTTGACTTTTCTACAAATGGGCAGACTTATTTATTATCTTTCCTTTTTTTTTCCCCTTCTATAGCTTGAAATATTGCAATAGGTATGCTATATTCCTTATGATTTTGTACTTGTATGATTATCTGTAAATACATTTTTTTTATTTTCAGGTTGTACGATTTCATCCAAATGGTATGTATTTTGCAACACTTGCAGCAGACGGTACTATAGCCTGTGGACAATTGATCAGAATAAATCATTTGTAAGAAGGTTTTATAATAATGGAATAAAAGTGAAAACCATTTCATTTTCACCTTGTGGGAAGTTTTTAGCTGCTGGTGGTATGTGTTTGTTAATATATGTATTTATAAATACTTTTTTACACGCGAGAGGAATAAGCTATAATAATAATAATAATAATAAATTATAGTTTAAAAATAAAAAACACGCTTTTATGGTTAATCGAGATAAAAAGTAAAAAAAATAATTCTTAATATAAGAATAAAATGACGAGAAAATTAATGTCATTGGAGTAAAAGTGTGGGGTGCTCGATATCAATTGATATTTCTTGCTAGTTCTATTCAGAAACCCAGAGTTAGTACAAAAATGTAGTTCAAAGCAGCCCCACCTTTTACCCCAATGGCATTAATTTTCTCGTCAATCATTTTTTCTTATATTAAGAATTGTTTTTTTACTTTTTATTTCGATTAACCATAAAAGCATGCTTTATAGTTTTTTTTAAACTATAATTTATTTTATTTCCATTTTCAGAAAAACTAGACAATTGTTTATATTATGGTAAGAAATTGCTGACGCAAACGTTTTGGCTTTTATAGGGTTGTAACAATATTTTAGTCGCCAAATCTAGAAACGGTATAATGAATTAGTCACCAAATCTGGAAATCGTTATTCCTGATGATCTTGATCAGGACAAAGAAACAAAATTATGAAATTGTTGTATTACCATCCGTCTTAGACAAGTGTGCAAAATTTCGAGTTAATCTCACATTTTAAAACGGGCAAAAATCGAGTTCAAAAATTCCGTTACATACAAGTGAAACTTATAAAAGTGTGTTAAAAAAGCATTTGAAGAATATGAATATCTTAAATATCTAGTTTAGCCAATTATTTGGTTAATATAACAAAAAAGTTTTGTGTCCATGTTAAAATAATGATAGAGCAAATGAGTTTATATGTGTGTGCACATGCACTGTTTCTAGAGGTAATTATGCTGCTTTAGAAATTTTTAAGAAATAAAGGAAAATGGATATATATATATATATATATATATATATATATACACACACACATGTCCTTTACCTCTGGGGTAAAAGTTTATCACAATGCTTTTTATATCATGAAAAGTTATGAAGCCTGACTTTAATTACATTTAATTTTCAGATCCATCTGAAAAATGTTTATTGATTGTGTATTAAGTCACCCAAGAGAAACAACTCTCCACACATGAAGAAAGTCATGTCTTTCTCTTCCCAAAGTATCACTTGAAAGTTGAGTGGTATAGGTAAATTTAACAGCAAAAAATCTTCTATTCATTCCTCAATAGTGCGGTTGAAACGAGTCAAATTTGCCTTTTGGGGTTTTTTTTATCCTTGGCTCTTCCAATACAGCTTTTCAGTTAAAACGACTTTTTTTTTAAAGTTTACAATATTCTTGTTAACATGTATTTGAAGTATTATGTTAGAGAGAAACAAAAAGGATTTTTTTTTCAAGGAATAGAAAGGGAAGTAATATATTGCATATGGATTCAAAAATAATGTGACTAATTTCAGAGCATCATAAATTTTTGTTAAATTAAGTTATTTGCTTGAAATTTTCAATATGGTGTGTGCATTGAACATTTTACATAAACCTTTTGACCAATCCAAAAGAGCCTTTTCTACCATTTTGAGGGTATTTTTCCAACTTTCTCTTTGATTGCTGTTTGAAGCCCTTGGAGTGTTCTTACTTTACGTCTATTTAATTGGGTTTTTTTAAATATATCCATAAAAAATAATCACAAACAGTGGAGTCAGGGAATGATTTCTTAGCAGAAAAAAATTATATTTTTTATCTTTCAGCCATTTTATAGTTGATTTTGCAATATGACTTGGTGCAGAATGTTGGTGGAAAAACAGAATTTCCTTGAGGATGAAGACATTTACTTTCTTTGATCACATGCTCCAGAACTTAAATCAGATAGTATTTATCATCAATTTTTGCTTTTGGCTCTACAAAAAATAGTTTTGTTAAGCCTTGAGAAGACATTCCCATCCATATCATAACACCTGACGACCAACTTGCCTTTTGCAAAACAGCTGCGTCTTTGCAATGCTTTTCTCATGAAATATATTGTATCTTTGTTTTGCCAAATTTGAATGACAGATGAAACATTGCTTCATCAGAGGTTGTCCATATTTTGTATCTACCCTTGTGTAACATTAAATGCAGAGGGCAAGAATTTTTTCAATTTTTCTATGACATGTCTTTCTTTGCAGACATGTGATGACAGACTGGTTTATTCACTTTTTCATAGCCAATTTTCTTTATCTGATGACAAATTGTCGATTGTGATACCTGTAGATTATTTGTTAAAATTCTTTGACGGAAATGATTTTCTACAGCAATAAGTCTTTTTAACTTCTTCCCCCCTCCTTTTTCACCAAGGACTTCTTTTCATCCACATTTCTTTCCCGGAGCTTTTGATACCCAGCTAAATTTTATTTCTTTTTGAAGTTTAGATAGTAATTAATTAAAAAATATTTTTTTCTGATTTTTAAATGCTTTATTTATTACAGAATTTGGGCAACAATCTTTCAAAAGCTTTAAAATTTTGGTTCTGGTTTGAGGATCTAATTTCGGTACCATAATTTACTGCCACTAATAAAAATATATCAATGTTTTAAATGATTCATTTTTTTAAATAAAATTGGTCACACTAATTATGAATCAACCTGTACCAATAAAGAACGGTTGATAGCGTCTTTCATTAAAAAATAATTTATTGGGACCGTAAAGGAATCACTTTAACTGTTCTTGGTTGATTTTTGTTCTCAATGTTAAAAAAAGTCAAGTATTAGTAATAAGCTGTAGAAGTCCATTTGATAGAGTAATGGGCTACACATTTAAAATTTGCTTTTACCTTGCTAAAAAAATTTTTTTGACCCTCTGGTATTGTGGGCCCATTTCATTTACACTTCGTTTGAAAATGGCAAATCAAGAGGGTGAAGTGTCAGCATACTGATCATTTGATGGGATTCAAAAGATGAAGTCCATTATTAGTAGGATAAGGATATATATATATATTTAAAATTGCAGCAAAATAATGTTTTTTTTTCAGATTAGCAAAAGCATTTCTTCAGAATCTTTTTTTTTTTTTTTTCATGAGGGTTCTGTATATATATATTTTTTATTTTGTTGTTATTAACTGAGAGCATAGCCAAATTTGTAATTACTTTGTTATTATGCATTCTATGGAACCAATGTAAGCAATGAAAATAAAAAGAGGAAACCAAGACTGTTAACATATCTACGAGTTTATGAAGAGAAATATCCCTTATAATTGTAATGCTTTGGCTACCCATATTTGTAATTTTACACTGAAGTGCCACTCAATTAGGGATAGTAATTGTGTAGCGCTGCGCGTCATTTATGGGCAAGTGAGGGTGCTGTGGTAACTGCATATATAGCGTGTACTGTGGTTGTTCTGAATTAGTTGTGGGAATTGCCAGTGTATGGATAAACTGCCTGATTTAGACGCCTTCGATTGCGGACAAATAGTAGTTGGGCGATGCATGGGCCCTTCAATTTCTGAAATCGTCAGGCAGCTAGGATTTTCAAGGTCGACAGTGTCAAGAATACCAAGAATACATGGATGGTGGACAAAAAACTAGCAATCGGGCAAATTGCAAAGGGCAATTAGCCTTTACAGTGCGTGGTGAAAATAGGACTTAGGCGTATTGTATGTAGCCAATGAAGCTAAACTTTAGCTCAAATTACCATCCAGTTGAATGGCGATGCCAATTGTACAATCAGTAAGCAGACTGTGCAACGCTCGCTTCACTATATGGTTTTCGGGAGCCATTGACCTTCAAGAGTACCATTGCTCGATGCTCGCCGTCGGGCTGCACGTCTTACCTGGGCAAGAGAGCACAGGGAGGGGAGTGTAGAGGACTGGAAACGAGTAGCATGGAGTGATGAGTCTCGATTCCGAATACTGGACGTCGACAGGGACTGAGAATGTGATGTCAGGCTCATGAAACCATGGATTCTCATGCCAGGGTGGAACTGTACAAAGGCATGGTGGCTCAATGATAGTCTGGGGTGTTTTAGATGTGTAACATCTTTCATCTCGGTTGCTGGGAAAAGGGACGGATATGTGCAACAGGATGTGACTTAAGCGCACGCTACTTTATTTTGTTAGAAAATTAAATATTTTCTCATGTCCACTATCTATTTAATTAAATACGCGAGTCGCGTAATGTTTCTTTATTTGCATGTTCATCGCAACAGGCTGAATATGCCAATTCGTTTGCATTGCTGATGACGTCATCGTGTGGCCCGTTTGTGGAATGACGTCATCGCATTACTGATTGGTCGCCGTACACGTTGTACTTGTATATATTTTAATTCGTTGTGTGTCTGTGGTTGTTCCTGTTTGTACCAGGCCCTGCCGATAGTTTTAAATAAAAGTATTTTAAAAACAACGAAGTCTCATGAATGCTGAAACTGCTCTCTGCTAATTTTATTTACAATAAAGAATAACAGATTTGACCAATGAGAGTGCGTGGCTGTGTCTTTTTGCTACCCTCCCATGGGGGTCCAACTCTAGTAGCCATCAAGCACTCGAGCGCTTGACTCTTAATCCGTTAGTCATGATATTGGGGGGCATAAGTGCGGCAGAATGCTTATTTAAAAATGGACAAACAGTGATTTCGGTGGTCGTATACATTTCTTCGAATCAAACGGTTAAAAAAATTAGTACTTTTACCATATAATGAAGGTGGTTCTGCTCTTTTAAAAAATTATCACTCGCTTACCCTGATTTTGAATGGTGATTTTAACTTTAACTTCAGTTTGCCAAAAACTGAGCCGCTCTTAGCTTTTATGAATGGTGAACTAAAGCTCGAAATGAACAGAAATTAGAATGTTTCGACTGCTAAAGTGGTACTGTTATTGACGCCGTTTTTCAATGGGTTTTAAATACTTTGAAATTGACCTCAGGACCACAAGTAAAATTCTGTCAATTAGACAGTTCATTAAAAAGATTGGAACAAACTTCTTTCAAAATATTGATAATTCTAGTAATCTCTCGATCTTGGATATTGAAAAATATATCCCTGATCCAAATTTCAACAGACCTAGAAATATTCTCTCAGGATCCTCTCTTCATGTAATTATTTTTCTCTCAAATCTCGCTTCCTCCATCTTAAATGCTTATTTCACCTCTTTCCATGAGTCCCCTGTGGTCTAGTGGTCAGAGTCATTCGCTCCCAATGCTTTGCATCGGGTTCGATTTCCAGGTTCTTCCATTTTTCATTTTTTATTTTTTACTCTTTAATTTTCCTCGGAAAATTAATCCGTCTGATCTCTTTATTTAAATGTTCCTCTACTATTTTTATTCTTGATAATATATTTTTAATAGCTTTTAAAAAAGCTGTTTTTTTTTCTGTTTTATTTTCATCTATTTTTTCATGATTCTAGCTGCATTCCCATTGGTCGGCTTAGCCCTGCCCATCCAAGATCGAAATTTTAACTTTATTTTCGGTGCTTTGTGCCGACTTTAAAGCTTCTTTTCTACATTTTAATGCATTTTAATATTTTAAATTTTTATTTTCCCCGAATCCCCAGTATTTTTATTTTATTTTTAAAGCATTTAAACTTAACAAAGAGCAAAAGTCAATCATGTAAGTCACTCAAATACCTACTGATATGAGGTTGTAGCTCTAAAGAGCTGGGTACTCAGGTCATCCACCCAACGATGAAATACTTTGAAATCACAAGTGTTGTGAAAGCACCAAAGAGCGAAGGGGTGATTGACCTGAAAGCACCCAAGGAGCGAGGGGGTGTTTGACCCGAAGAGCGGTGAGCGCCTAGTTTCTCTTTACTGGTGGGGCAACAGGGGGAGGAAAAGCGCTCCAAAAGGAGAGGGAGAGAGAATTCCTCTAGATGCGTTTGGAGGGAGCAGATGGCTATGAGCGTGCACGATAATAATTAACCTTTTTTATGCATCCATGTAAATAGCTTAATAAATGTTTTATTTAAATTGAGAAACACTCGTAGCCACATCATTTATTTTGCACTCAGTTTATTGTGTAAATGAGTTGTGAATTTGGGTATTGAGCAACAAGTCTGGCGCCCCCGGGTGAGCTGCGAGTGTTAGAAAAACATTTTTGAATATAAGAAAGTAGAACATGGAGGCTTTAAAATTGAGACGCACACCGTTAATGGCAGCCTTCACGAAGGCTATGAATCATATCTTCAGGAAATTATCGAAAATGATCCTGTAGATATGAATGCCGTAGAAACTGCATTCGAACAATTAAAGATAAAAAGTGCAAAACTTAAAGAAGTAGAAAATGCTGTTTTAGAATTAATGATTGAGTCAAATTGTACGCAAAAAGCGTACAATATTGAATTTGAAGGCTATGCTGAAAAAATGATTGCATGACAAGTCCGCGTGAAAAATATCATGAAGACAGATGCTTTGGGACAGAAGGACAACCACAGCCTGGTCACATCTTTGTCTTCATCTCTGCGTCTTCCCAACATTCAGTTCCAGCAGTTTTCTGGAGAGTTGACAGATTGGCTGTGTGTTTCCACAACCAGTTCAAGAGAATCCATGAAGATGAGAGCATTGATGATGGAGACAAGTTCCAATACCTTATCCAGGCAACAACTCCAAAATCCCGGGCCAGGGATATAGTTGAAAGTTTTCCGGTGACCCCTGAAAACTACAGAAAGACTTTTGAATACCTGAGAACGCGGTTTGGACAAGAGGATGTCTTGATTCAAGTCTACGTCCGAAAACTTTTAAAGCTTGTTCTACAGAACACAGAAGTCAAGAAAGTCAATTTGCCTTCGCTGTATGACAAGATTGAGGCCCAGCTACGTGCCCTAGAGTCCTCGGGAGTCACCAAAGAAAAATATGCTGCCATGCTGTTCCCGCTGGTGGAATCCTGTCTTCCCGCTGAAATTCTGCGCGCCTGGGAGAGATAAAAAAGGGTCACACATTCATGTAGAACAGATGTTAAATGCATAATATGTAATAAACGGCATTGTGCTGTGTTATGCTCTAAATTTGAGATCGGGTTTGGAAACCGAAAGCGCAAGTATTGAGAATAGCACGACTGCTAGTTCATCTAGCTCTAATGTTTTGGCTAATCAAGCTTGCACTTCTGAAGTTCTCTTGCAGACTCTTGTGCTTATGTTGTAAAACGGAAACCATAAGAGTTTAGTAAGAGCTTTAATTGACACCGGATCTCAAAAATCTTATATTTTAAAATCCACTGCTGAAAAATGAGGATTTAAATATGAAGCCGAAAAAGAATTGGTTCATTCTTTGTTTGGCGGTTCAAAAACAAAAATGTATAGGCATAAATGTGATAAAATTTGTTTAACTGATATTGATAATTATTATACTTGTTACCTAAATGTGTATCACCAAGAAATTATATTTAATAATGTTCCAAGTATATCAGACATGGTCCGTGGATAAATGAATTAAAAAATAGAAAAATTAATTTGTCAGATAGCGGTCATAATTTAGGGGGGAATAGAAATAATACTAGGAGCAGATGTAGCTGGAGAGCTACTAACTGGAAATATGTTCTATTTAAAATCTGGCCCTGTAGCAATAAAAACTAAATTAGGTTGGACGCTTATGGGAAAAAACTTTAGAAATGATACTAAGTTTGATAAAAATCATTTTATGAATGTCACTTCCATGATTGTAAATGATATGTGTATTTCCGATTTGTGGAAGCTCGATTCTCTTGGTATTACAGATCCCGTAGGAACTAAGACAAAATTAGAAATACAAAAAGAGACACTAAATCATTTTCAAAAAACCATAAGTGTAGATTTTAGTGGTCGATATGAGATAGCTTTGCCTTGGGTTCTGGATAATAAACCTTTATCATCTAATAAGAAGTTAGCTGAAAATAGACTTGAAAGTACTAAAAGGAAATTAATTGCAACGGGTAAATTTGAGGAATACCAAGATGTTAGAGACCTTTGGTTATCAGAAAAAATAATTGAAGAAATTAATGACAAAGAAAATTTTGTTCATTATTTCCCGCATAGGCCCGTTATCAAAGAAAACAGTACAAGTAAAATAAAACCTGTTTTTGACGCGTCCGCATGAATAAAGGGTTCTCCTTCTCTAAATGACTGTCTGGAGAAAGCCCCCAACTTTACTGAAGTCATACTGACTATACTTAATCGTTTTAGAAAATATAAGATTGGGGTTATTTCGGACATTGAAAAAGCGTTCTTACAGATAGGAGTAAGGGAGCAAGATAGAGATTTTTTTAGGTTTATGTGGTATGATACAGAAAATAGGGACCACATTAAAATCTATCGTCACTGCCGTGTAGTTTTTGGAGTGACATCGAGTCCTTTTTTACTGGGTGCTACATTAAATCACCATTTAGATAATGCTCGAGGAAACTTTGATAATGTAGCTAAATTTTTGGAAAATTGTTTTATGTTGACAACTGTTTCACTAGTTTTGAGACCGAAGAATAGTTGCAAAAAAAAATTATAGCTAAATCTAAAATATTATTATCTTCAGCACATTTTAATTTAAGAGGCTGGCAGTCAAACGTTTTATTAAATCCTGAAAAATTTTCAGAGTTGAAAAGCCAACTTGATAACTTTGAGACTATGGTTTTAGGATTAATTTGGAACCTCAAAGATGATTGTTTATCATGTAATATTAACTGTTGGAAAATTGAAGGTAGGACTATAACTAAAAGGTCATTGTTATCCATAGCTAATCATATTTTTGATCTGATTGGTTTTACGGCTCCTGTGACTTTAAAACCAAAATTAATTTTACAGGAAATTTGGAAATTAAAATTAAAATGGGATGAAAATCTCCCAGAAGTTATATTAAATCAAGTTAAAAAGTGGTTAGAGCAACTTCCTATACTTGCAGGTATTCAAATACCTCGATGTTTGAATTTGAGCTCTAATGGAATTAAACGGAAAACATTGCATGTCTTTTGTGACGCCAATAAAAAGGCGTATGCCGCTTGTGTATTTTTGAGGATAGAATATGAAGAAAATGTTTTTGTGAAACTGATACAGGCAAAAGCTAGGGTAGCTCCTTTGAAAGATATTTCTGTCCCCCGTTTGGAATTATTAGCGTGTACAATTGGAGTCTGACTTGCGGCCTCTGTTAAGAACGACTTAAACTTGCCAGATGTGCGTATTTATTATTTGACAGATTCCATGACAGCGTTAGCATGGATACAACGTACTAGAGATTGGGGCGTATTTGATTTTAACAGGGTGAAAGAAATCTGAAACCTTTCCAATGTTAGTAACTGGTAACACGTGCCTTCAGAAAAGAATTTCGCGAACATTCTTTCTCGGGGTTGTAGCGCTCAACAGCTTATTTATTTAAGATGGTGGGAGGGGGCCTTTCCTGGCTGTCTGAAAACCCGGTTCAATGCCCCAGATCAAAACAAGTCCCCGATGAAGAGGCGATAAATTTAGAGTTAAGGAAATCTGTTTTGGTTATTACCGCTAAGAGAATTGAGTTTAACTGGCACTCCAAATATTTCTCATCTTACTTAAAAGTTGTTCGCATGATTGCTTGGATATTTCGTTTCTTTAAAAATGCCAAAAGAATCGATGTTTGTAATACTTCGGAAATAACATTTTCTGAATTTAATCATGCAGAAAAGACTGTAGTTAAATTAATACAAATGGAAAAATTTGAGGGAGTAACGGATGAGAAATTACGCCCTTTAAAACCATTTTTAGATCAATTTGAAATTTTGCGTGCTAGAACAAAACTTAGTTTTCTATTGACTTGGATGTAGTAATGTCTAAAACTAATATCCAAAAAATAAAGTGGAAATTTAACTCTCCCAGTGCCGCGTGGTGGGGAGGATTTTGGGAAAGAATGGTTCAAACGTTAAAACAAATTTTGAGAAAAATGTTAGGTAAAGCCGTTATATTATGAAGAGTTGAACGCTGTATTATGTGAATGTGAACATGTGATCAATTCTAGACCCTTAACTTACATTTCTGAGGATGTTAATGATTTATCACCATTAACACCAGCCATGTTTTTACAAAAAATTGAGACGTCAGATGTAACTGACACAGATTGTCTAGATCATCAAGAAATCAATAAGAGGATTAGACATGTTCAAACCATTCGGGAACAGCTTAGGAAAAGATTTAGAATTGAGTACCAAGGCCAACTGAGAGAGTAAACGCAGCATCACCGGAAATCAAGACCTTTAACGGTGGGAGAAGTAGTTGTGGTGGAAAATAGTTTAAAGAATTTTGGACTCTGTGGTCTTTTGCTAGAGTAATTCAACTTATTCCTGGAAACGATGGACATGTTAGAGTCGCTCGAGTCAAAACTGAGATTGGGGATCTGGTCAAACCAGTGCAAAGACTTTACGATCTAGAACTGCAAGAACCAGCGATTAATTTACCAAAAGATCTGACTGATTCTGTCATTTGCTCAAGGAGAGGCAGAAAAGTAACTACTCCTAAGCGTTTGACATATGCCCTAAAATGTATTTTGTAAGAGCTTTGTTTACTTTAAATTTTGCTTTATTTTCACACCAGCATTCGGAACCAATATTGTTAATCTTACTGTTGTATTTTATATGTTGTGTTTGAGTTTTTTACAGCAGGAAAACTCAAAGGTGGGAGAATGTTGTGAAAGCACCTAAGAGCGAAGGGGTGATTGACCTGAAAGCACCCTAAGAGAGAAGGGGTGTTTGACCCGAGGAATGGCGAGCGCCTAGTTTTTCTTTACTGGTGTGGAAACAGGGGGAGGAAAAGCGCTCCGAAAGGAGAGGGAGAGAGAATTCCTCTAGATGCGTTTGGAGGGAGCAAACGGCTATGAGTGTGCGCGATAATAATTAACCTTTTTTATGCACCCATGTAAATAGCTTAATAAATGTTTTATTTAAATTGAGAAACACTCGTAGCCACATGCTTTACTATGCACTCAGTTTATTGTGTAAATGAGTTGTGAATTTGAGTATTGAACAACAAGTATATGTGTCATATTTTAGTTATCATAAGTCAATTGTCTCCGCTCTTCCCTTAATTGAACAAGAATAATTATTTTTGATAAAATATTGCATTACTCCTTTTTTATATAATTAAATACAATTTTCATTAAAGATATAATTATTCGATAGAAAATTATTTCCAATCATACCCGAATCATATTTATTTCAGGAAAAAAGTTAATATTGCGTATTTACCACGATAACATGTCAGATGTTACACATCATGTGCAACTACTGTAAGACTCGTTTTTTTTTTTGTTTGTTTTTGTGGCATTGTTTGGGATCTTTGGTGCATGTACCAACTTTCCTGAGTGCTATTAGGTTCGTAGAGTTACTGGGTGGTCACTTCCATCCGTTTTGCTGTTCTGTTATCCGCATGGTAATCCGAGTTTTCCAGCTAGACCACTTATAAGCTCCGGTTGGCTACTGGCTGGTTGGATGAGCATTCCTCTAACTTTTCGATCATAAAGTGGTGGCCTAGAAGCTCAGACTTAAATCCTATAGAGCACCTTTGTATGTTTTGGAAAAAAGCGTGATAAGCAGTCACAAAGCACCAACCAACCTTACTGATTTATGGGCAGCTTTAGCCAGTATTCAGCAAGTCATTCCCGTGGAACGTATCTAGAAACTTATTGAATTTATGCCTCGTCGTGTGGCAGCCGTTATCAAGGCCAGAGGAGGCCTAACTCGTTACTACAGTGCTTCTCAAAGTTTCAATCACAATTTTCATCGCCCCCTCTCATACAATAGCAATGCATTGAATTCTATAATACTCTACTTTGACGTTAAAACTACGATGCAACTTCAACCCCTTAAGTGCCACTGGCGTATATAAACGTCTCGCTCAGCCAAAGCGTTAATTTCCCCGGACGTATGCATACATCTTTCCGCAGTATGATCTTTTCTCTCCAATGCTATCCATAAAATTATTCCGAAGGCTTTGAAATGCAATAAAAGGACCTTGACAATGTTTGCGAAGGATTTACTTATTTTCGGATTATTTGCTTCTTTATTCCTTCCCCCCAATACGTCGCATACATGGGCCTGCTTGGAAAACAGTTGGTATGGGGAAGTGAATCGCAGTTAAGGAATTAATTATTAACCATACAAATTATGAAGATAAGTGTTAATTTTTGTTTATTATTTTATATTAGCTGTTATACCCATTCTTTGCACGTGTGAATTGAAAGATTAAACAATGCAAATTGAAGGATGAAGAGGTTTTTAATGAGTTAATTTTACGTGAATTGCAAATTAAACAAAAAAGCCCCTGTTTGTTAAATTTTAAGTCTGTAGATGTAATAGCTGATAAAAAGGATTATTATTTGTTTTATCTATAACTCCCCGTAAGTCTCTTGTGGGTTGATTTTTGAAAACACCTTCCTAAGCTTGTGAAGTATTCACCCGTGGGTGATACCTTACTCCTAAGATATCATTGTGACCTAGAGGTGTGGGAGTGAATGAAGAACCAGGTGTTGCCATGATCTTAAAATGTGTTTATTAAGATCTTAACTTAAACTCTGACAATGATAATATTTATTTTATAACTTAGCGGATCTGAGGTGAGAAAACACACAATACGTATTACCAAATAAGCGCGATCTTAAACACTTTATTTAATATTCCCGTCTATCCCTAATCTCTGTTTATATCACAGTTACTAATAGATATTAGAATTGTCCTATCTTAATCTCGCATGGAATTGTATCCACCTTTACTTGATCGTTCTGTCGCGGATAGCTTCACACTCAATGACGGCTTTCTTCTCTTCCTTCAGTTCACGCGCTTAAACCAGACTAGCATAATCACTTCCCAATAGGTCATATGCTTACGTTAAACTTCTGTTATTTAAAAGGTTTCTAACTTGCATGTTCAAGTTTCGCTTCTGGATTTGGTTGGAAAGAATTTGCCTTTTTCGGTCCCAAAGAACCCAAGAGGAGATTTTAGTAGAAAACACAATGAGCCCATCACAAGCTGATCTCTGCTCAGCAAAAGTAACACATTATTAAAAATTTTGTGTAATGAACGCTTAAAATAGTATAAATAATTTATATCTGGAAGTGTAATACGTTAATATTACTTTTTGTTGTATTTATTTTATGTTAAAATTGTAATCAGCCTTACACTCCGCCTGGCATAGACAAAACAAAATGCAAAGTTTTGCTCCACACATAAAAGATAGATATATGCTATTGCGGGCTTTTTTTGCAGAGGGCAGAATTTTTTCCTACTTACTTGACAATTACCATTATATTTTGGACACTTCACACTATATCTTTATAAATTATAGCTTATGTGTTATTCTGATGTACAAGCTATACTATTGTAAAGTTTCATTAAAACCCATTCAGTTGTTTTTGTGTGAAAGAGTACCACACACACACACAAACATCCACACAAACTTTCACGTTTAAGTAAGGATATCGTTAAGTAAGAATCACGTTTTTAAGTAAGGATATTACTATCCCATGGGGTCAGTGGTAATTAATAAACGTTCTTAGTATTTTTAAATTAATTAGAAAATACATTGTGTTGTATTGATATATTTGTAATTGTATTGTATCAGTGTAAATATGGGTTTTATTTTTTATTATGTCAGAATGTATTTTGTTTGTTTACTTCCAGTAAATTAAGAATTTTTTATAATCTTTTGTTTTTGACTTTTCAATATGCTCCCACCCCCGTTGTAGTTTTCACACTCCCCAAAGGGGGCGTTCCCCACAGTTTGAGAAACGCTGCATTACTAGGTAGGTAACTCTAATTCAGTGTATTTATTTATTTTGTATATATTTATTGGAAAAGTCGAGCTATAAATAAGTTTTATGTGCAGTACAACATTTTTGTTATATTTTCGTTTTCAATATAAATTTCTGATGTCTTTATTTTATAATAGAATTCCGAAACAACTACATAGCTTTGAGACTTCAGTGACAAGTTTTTGTTGATGGATCTCCCTTGTGTGTGGTGGGGGGATGCTGCTTCAGGACAGAGAGTTTTGAACTAGCCACCTTCGAAGGGCACACTTTGTATGACTGTGACATTAAAGAATCCCCCTCCGAGTTGGTTGAGACTTGTGGGAGAAAGTGTCGCTGTATGCATATCCCTTACTAGAGGAGGAAGTTGTTTATGCTGTTTATAGTCTTTTCAACCACTACTGCAATTGATATTTACACTGGGGCTCAAAATTAAGAGAATTTGGATATTTTGTGAAAATTCATGAAAAAATTTGAATGTAATCTAAAAATATTGCTTCAAAACAAAGATGCATATCTTGTCTGTTGAATATGTAAGCGTATACATGTGTGAGTAGGGATTTAGTCGAGGAACAAGATTTATAAGCGCATTTGCAAATCCAGATTTCGTTCACCACCAGCACACCTCTTTTTTTTTTTTGGAATAATTGGTTAAATTGAAATTCAAACAGTGTAAAAATAGGTAACCGCTAACGTTTAGGTGATGGAATGAAGTGGCAAGTTGTTGGTAGGCTAGAAGCTGGTCAATCTCAAATGCAGATTTGTTGTGAATACAATTAAATGCCCAGCACCGGGTTCAACTTATGGAAAAAATTTCAGGATACTAGATCCGTTGACAGAAAGCCTTGGTAAGGTCGTTCAAGAGCTACAACTGCCAGAAAAGTTTGTCATTCATCGTGACCCAGAGATCACGTATGTGAGTGGGTTTGAGTAAGAAGCAGACATTATCTTAGAATAACTAATTTTATTCAACTTTTAACACTCATGGATGCACTTTAGTAACTGAACCCGAGGAGCAAGCGATAAGAAATCTCTTAACCCGAATTTAATTAATCAAATTATAAAAGCTTCTTATCTTTCTTAATCACCTGTTTGGTTCGGCTTCAACCTGCTAGCTTGCTCAGCTGTAGGGTGAATACTTTCCACTACTCCCGTGGATACTTCTAGTATTAATCTTATGACGCGTGACCACCAGTTGCCAACACTTGAATTTATGCTTACGATCAACTCTTAACTCATTACCTTGTCTACTCAACGATTGGCACTTAAATAGAGTTTGCATTTGCATAAATCAAGTCCTCTCTATGGAAAGTGGTTTTTTAAACTAATATCACAGTTAAAAAGAGTATTTTCCCCAAGAGGAGTAGTATAAGCCCGAATAGAACCCATTAAGCATTTGTCCATTATAGTGAGGCATAACCGGGATACTTCAGCCCTCTCATGAGTTGTATACGGCCACAGGAACCCAAATTTAAGGGTGGCTGTTTTCAGAAAATTTCGTGTGTAATAGCTGTTTGCAAGAAGACCGTTTGTTTGTGTCCCGTCAGTTCTGCGAACAAGAGAATCTATTTAAAATGGTGCAGAGATTATAGAGATTGGAGCATGAATCAATGGGTGACCGTTATCTTCCCTGGTGAGTTCTAGTTCAGCCTAACCAGTGATTCTCGCAACCATGTCATATGGAGAGAACCAACTACCCTCCAGTGTCCTAAAATTCAACCGTTATGGTAGGGGAGGCTTGATGGTTTGGACAGGCATCATGTAGGATGGCCGTACACACATCTGTGTCTTTGAAAGAGGCACTGTGACTTTGTGAGGTATACTTTGATGTCTTGGAGCTCTATGTTCGTCTTTTCACGGGTGCTGTTGGCCCTAATTTTTTGTTCATGGATGATAACGTAAGGCCATTTTGAGCTCATCTGGTCGACGAATTTCTGGCAAGTGAGGATATTTACCAGATCTTGAGACCTCATCACTATGGAGCATGCCTGGGACGCTCTATGGAGGGCAATTGCTACTCTTGACCAAGGCCTGAAAAAAAGTTGCTGAGCGAGGGGAATTAATTGCCATAGGAACTCATAATTTTCCTTATTTCTTGTGTAAAATCATGTTGTGAGATCAAATTATTTGTAAGAGGGGACCTTACTCTCTTTAAGCAATTTTTTTGTTCTATTCTGCCACTGCTGTTTCTTACCTTCCGACTCCTATGAGTGTTACTCACAGTCATAAATGTATTTTATAACTGTTGAATTTTTTTTTTTTTTTTTTTTTTTGCATTATATCAACCTTATGTTTATATCAAATTTCATTAAAATCTGTCCAATAGTTCTTGAGATAATCGATCAAATATGAAAATTCCATTAATTTTGAAAACCAATGTATTTCTAGTAGGCTTGAGTGTCGTTGAGACGCTTTTCTTTGATGTTGTAGTCTGTCTCTTTTTGAGATGGCGGGTCAGGTTGACGAGTGCGCTTATGCCGTTTGAGTCTAATCATGATTTGTGAGGAATATTTTAGATTCTCCATGGAAAGGCATAATCAATTAGTACAATTATTAGCCTTAGCTGTGCTGCAACTAGTCTTCAATTCCAGGGTCACCACTTGGGCGACAAGTTGGAAGGTCATCTATGATGACTTTGGTTGCTGCTTTGGGGGCAGAGTGATTTTAACTGCCCACCGCTCAGATGGAAGACCATGTTTTGTGTGTTTGATGACTAGGATGAAAAGAAATGGTTGGGCTTGTGTCGTTTTACGCTTTTATTCATGCTCTTGGCTGTGACTTGATGGAAAAAGGCTCGATGTGCAAGACACAATCAAAAGAAAGTATATTTTTATCATAAAATTTTAGAAATTCTGTTGAAATATCTAAATAATAGATTACTAAATGCTTTTAAATTCCAGAAATTTGAATTCTGAAATAAAACTTGGAAAGGGATGAGCTTGAATTTCATAGCAATCTAATTTAGAATTGGGTCAGCATATCTATATTAATAAAAGAGACTTTAAGCATGTGTGTTTCACATCTACAGCCCAAACTAAGCAACCCAGAAGAATGAAACTTGGCACATAATTATTCTAGGTCCTGATGATGTGCACTACAAAGAGTTTTTTTCGAAATTCGCTTTAGATTTTTTAAAGTTACATTTTTAAACGATTTTTCCATTTT